>MU670197.1:4142-14745 GCA_026770625.1 Nicotiana glauca | reverse complement strand
TGTCTTCATAATATCAGAATCCCTAATCTTCAGCTGGTGATAACCTGAACGAAGATCAATCTTCGAGAATACCCTTGCTCCCTGGAGCTGATCAAACAAATCATCAATGCGCGGTAGAGGATACTTGTTCTTCACTGTTACCTTGTTCAGCTGCCTGTAATCAATACACATCCTCATTGAGCCATCTTTCTTCTTAACAAACAAGACCGGTGCACCCCACGGTGACACTCGGGTGAATGAACCCCTTATCTAGGAGTTCCTGAAGCTGCTCCTTCAATTCCTTTAACTCAGCTGGTGCCATATGATAGGGAGGAATAGAGATGGGCTGAGTGCCCGGCACCAGATCGATACCAAAATCAATATCCCTGTCCGACGACATGCCCGACAGGTCTGCTGGAAACACATCTGGGAAATCCCGCACAACTGGAACAAAATCAATACTAGGAGTCTCAGCTCCAACATCTCTCACAAATGCTAAATATGATAAACATCCCTTCCCAACCATCCGCTGGGCCTTTAAGAAAGAAATCACCCTGCTGGGAACATAATCAGTCGAACCTCGCCACTCAATCCTCGGAACACCCGGAATGGCCAACGTAACTATCTTGGCATGACAGTCCAGAATAACATGGTACAGAGATAGCCAATCCATACCCAAAATCACATCAAAATCTACCATGCCCAATAACAACAAATCAACTCGGGCCTCCAGACCCCCAATAGTAACAAGACAAGATCAATATACGTGATCCACAATAATAGTATCACCCACCGGGTAGATACATGCACAAGCAAGGCAAGACAACCACGGGTCGTACCCAAATGATGGGCAAAATATGAGGACACATAGGAGTATGTAGACCCGGGATCAAACAAAACATAAGCATCCCTGTGGCAAACTGAGATAATACCTGTGATAACAGCATCTGATGCAACATCATCCCTCCTGTCTGGGATAGCATAGAACCGAGCCTGACCACCACTAGATCGATCTCCACCCCTAGGGCGACCCCTAGATGACCGACCCTCACCCCTACCTGACTGGGATGGTGCTGAAGTAGATGGAGTAGAAGAAGAGGGCTGATCCCTTTGCTGAGACCGACCACTACGAAGCCGAGGACACTGTCTCCTCATGTGGCCAAACTCACCACACTCATAACATCTAACCGGTGCTGGAGAAGGGGACTGATGGGAACCCCTCGCTGCAGATGAACCTTGGACTGAAGAGGCAGGAGTAGAACTCTGAGCTGGAAGGGAATTGAGTAAAGACTGGCCCTGCTGATATCCCTGGCGGCCACGGCCTGAAGAAGCCCCACTGTACTCTGGGCGACCTGTCTGAGGAGGCCTGAAAGAACGACCTTTGCCCTGCTGGAACTGGCCCCTACACGGAGCACCACTGTAGCTACCTGAACCTCGAGGCCTCTTGGACACCCTCTCATCACGCTCCCGGTAACGATCTGTCTCAATCTGACGAGTCATATCAACTACCTCCTCAAATGAAGCTGCTACCATCCTCTCCCTAGTCATCAAAATACGAATCGGATAGTTGAGGCCATCCACTAACCTCCTAATCCTCTCCCAATCGGTCGGGATCATCAAAGTAGCATGTCTAGCCAACTGCGTATACCTCAACTCGTACTGGGTCACTGTCATATCACCCTGTATCAACCACTCAAACTATCGGTGCAGCTCCTCTCTGCGAGACTANCACTCGACTCTAAGATCCCTGCAGTGCGAATCATCCGCTGACACTTGTCCAGAAATCCCTGGGCATCCTCGCCCTCAGTACCGCTGAATGTCGGAGGCTGAAGTCTACCAAACCTCTCTAACCGACGCTGCTCATTGTCTGGAATCACTGGAACTACATACCCTGGAGCTAATGCGGCTGGCGCAACTGGAGAAACCGGTACAACTAGCTGAGCTGGGGCTGCCTCTGGTGCCTGTAATCCCTGCACGACTGGCTCAAGTATGCGAGCTGCGGGGGTCTGATGGCCACCCCCGGTCTGACAAGTAGCTGCGGCAGTAGAGGCTAAAACTGCCTGAGCCAGACCAGTGCATACAGATAAGATCTGAGCTAAAGCCTACTGAAGACCAAGGATCACAATAGGCACTGTCGGTGCCTGAACAGGTGCTGCGGGAGCATCAACAGCTGGAGGCTGGTCCTGAATAGGGGTAACTGGTGGGTCAACTGGTGCTGCCTCTGCTGCTCGACCTCGACCGCGACCACGACCACGTCCACGGCCTCTAGCAGGTGGCAATGGTGGTCGTCCGCCATGTCCGGTAGCACGAGTTCTCGCCATGTGCGAGAGAATAGAATACAAAAATTTAGTTCTCGGAACAACAAAGCCGCACGACAAGAGTTCAAGAATATGAAGTGTTTCCTAAAAAGTTCTGCAGCCTCTAGAGGATAAATACAGACGTCTCCGTACCGATCCGCGAGACTCTACTAACCGGCTCATGACTCATGAGGCCTAGTAACCTAGGCTCTAATACTAACTTGTCACGACCCCAATCCCGGTCATGATGGCGCCCAACACAACTGCTAGGCAAGCCCAACCATTTACACTCTCAACCCGAGCATGAAGCTCAAAACTAATTAATTAAAAATCTTTAGCAGCAATTAGGCTAAAAGTTTAACTGAAAGATAGAAATAATCCAAATATCACAATAATACGGAATATACTCCCAAAGACCTAGGGGTCATGAGTCTAAAGCCTCTAACAATACAGTGTAATAAGAATCCAATAATACATAGCTTCAAAAGCTGTGGAAAGATAATAAAAAGGGATAGGGGAGGAGTCGGGTCCTGCAGACGTCAGGAAGCTACCTCGACAACTCCGAATAAACTCTAAAATTAGCAAAAGCTCAGCTAAACTCCCGGGGTACCTGAATCTACACACATGGTGCAGGAAGTAAAGTGAGTACTTCCAACTCGGTGGTAATAGATATATATAATGACTGATAGCAAGAAATCCCAAAAATACAACAATGTGAAGCTAAACCAGTACTTCTACTCATTTAACAGTGTAATTCAACAAGTAGAGATAGATAAGGCAAATAGATATCAATGCATGGATGCAATGCAAATGCACATGACCGCTACAGCACGTAGCCCGATCCATTGGGTACCCAACGCTCACTGTGGGGGGTTCAGACTCCGGAGGGGCTCCTATAGCCCAAGCGTAATATCAATATCACACCGCTGCAGCGTACAACCCGATCCACTATCAGTCCAGCTATATGCATGAAAGCCATACGGGCACAGTCAAACTTACCATTTTTAGTTCCAATTATCAAAAATTATAATAAGTTTTTAAAACCTTAGAATTTTACTAGCCATTTCGAGACAATATTTAACTCGGGGCTGATATCATGAAAACATGCTATACATCATGGAAACAGTGATAATAATCCCTACGGGATCCAAATAACCGGCATATAACCCAAATATATCCATAACTATCCAAGTAGGAGGTTTACCAGCTAATTTCAAGCCAATGATATAGTACAACATCACTCGGTCGGACTAGGCCACAGTCCTCAATCACAATCGACCTCGCAGTCACCGTAGAGTACGTGTCTCGCCTCAATATAGCATCACAATGTGATATACCGGGGTTTCAAACCCTCAGGTCATCATCTACATCTATTACTCACCTCGAACCGATCACAAGACTAGTCCGCTAAGCCTTTTCCTCTTGAATCCACCTCTTCACGCATCGAATCTGAGCAAAACCATAAGGAATACATTATAATATGCTAATGGGGCATAACCCAATCGAAAGAACTCGAAAAAATACTCAAAAACACGAAATTGGCAAAACCCTAGCCCCGGGCCCACGTCTCGAAAAATTACAAAATTTACATCACCGGACTCCTCGTCTCGCCACGAGTCTACCCATATCAAATTCATCAAAATCGGAGTCAATTTGGCCCCTCAAATTCCAAGTTTACATTTTCTTAGGTTTCAAGCCCTAACCTCCATTTTTACCCTTTAAATCCTTGGATTTTCAGTGTTAATCCATGTTTTTACACCATAATAACATAATCTAAGACCAAGAATCCATACCTGGTGAGAACTCTAGAAACCCTTTTCAAAATCGCCCAAAATCGCCTAAGTCCGAAACCCCAAATGTTTTCTCCTTCAAAAATTCGCGAACACTGATTTATTAAAATCCTTCAGCAATTTTTGCTTATGCGGTCCCGCCACCGCTTCTGCGGCCGATTGACCGCTTATGCGGTTCTCACTAAATTTCCCCAGGCATTGCTTATGCGATCAGACATCCGCTTCTGCGGTTTCCCTGCTACCGCTTCTGCGGTGCTTTTTCCGCTTTCGCGGAATCGCTTACGCGACCAACCTTCCGCTTTTGCGGAACTCCCCTGGGCCACTAACGATCGCTTCTGCGGCTCCCCCACCGCATCTGCGGAACCGCTTAAGCGGCTCCTTTTCAGCAGATTCGGAAATACTAGAAGGCTCAAAAATCTGCTGCAACAAAATGCCTAAAACCTCCGTTTAACCATCCGAAATCACCCCGAGGCCCCCAGGACCTCAACCAAAAGCACAGACATGATCTAATACTTCATTCAAACTTGCTCGAATCATCAAAACGCTAACGTTAACCTTAAAATCCTCAATTATGATCAAATCGAAGCCTAAATTTCTTAAAAACTTCCGAATTTCACATTCGAGCAAAAACCCGACGAAACGACGTCCGAATGACCTGAAAATTCGCAGACATATCCAAAATCACCTAACGAAGCTACTACAACTCTCAGAATTTCATTCCGACCCTCGGATCAAAATATCACCTATCAACCGGAATTCGCCAAAATTCAAACTTCGCCAATTCAAGCCTAATTCTACACTGGAACTCTAAATTAAGTTTCGATTTCACTCCTAAGTCACAAATCATCCCCCGAAGCTAACCGAAGCACCAGAAATCAATTTCAAGCCCTCTAACTCACAAGTCAACATCCGGTTGACTTTTTCAAACTAATCCTTTATTAAAGAGACTAATTGTCCCATTTCCTACCAAACTCGATCCGAATTGATCCAAATTCACCAAGTACACATATTGAAACATGAATAAGCATATAACGGGGAAAACGAGATGGAATTACATGAGACGACGGGTCGGGTTGTCACATTCCCCAAGTGGATACCTGATTTCCAGAAAATTTTCAAAATGAAAAGCAAATTTTCTGCCCCAGTTTGATAATCTTCCTTGTGGCATTCCTTTCTTCCATCAATGCCATTTCCTTTACCTGTTTCAAATCAAAGAAAATTTGTTTGTTTAAAACGTGGTGAGTGGTTGTGCCACTCCTGTTGGGGAAACTTTTTTTCCTTTCTCCTTCCCTGCTTTGCGTTCCATTATACTACCAAAACTTGTTGGGGATGATATTATTTGCTGGGGATGATATTCCTGATGGTTTTAGAACGACTTGCCCTGCTTTGTGTCGTCTGGCCATCTTGAAACTTGGCCGATAACTTCCGCCCTTCTTGATGACTCCTTATTCACAAACCTCTACCGTTGTTTTCCACTTTTATCCTCTTATCTGACCCCGTATCTTTTCCATGACAGCCGGTTCCCCTGGAAGATTTTGCAATATTTTGCTGATAAACCACTTTCTTCGTTCATCCGTGTCACTGAAAATACCTTTTTCTGCTGGGGATGTCCCTCTTCTTTTGTGGAATATCTCGGGAACGAGCATTTCCCCGACCTCTGAGTCTCATATGAATTTCCCAAATCATGCCCGTCGCTCTACGCGTTGTTCTTTCTTGATTTGTCCACGGGCCTTGGCTTTGAGGTCTACAACCTTTGATTTCTGCGGGGGATATCCTTCTTGACACTGGTCCATCCTTTTGTCAATCTCCTTTTGTTGGGGAATATCCTTCTGGACACTGGCCTTGCGCTTTCTCCTCCTGACTTATACCACTTGGATGTTCTAATCAGATCCCGTCTTGCATAACTGGAAGGCTGGTGGCAAATTTTGAAGTTATTTCTCACTTATTTTGACCAAACAGACTTTGTTAGGGAATTTTTTCGATGAAAGGAGAAAAATAAAAGACAGAGGAAAAAGATGACTCTCTAATAAGGAAAACTATGAGATAAAAACCTATCAAACGCGAATACCAACTCTAATGGCCATGACATGCACATGTAACCTATCCTCCATCGTTAATTCGCCTTTCACAATCTTTGTCTGGTGATTTTTATCTGATTCTCTCCCTTATTCGACTTGTAGTGCCGAAGGTTTTCACTATCAAGCCTCTCTCATTTTGTTTTTTCTCTCAACTTACAGTCGCCTCAAGGTGCCCGTGAAGGTTTTCACCAATAAGACTCTCTCGTTTGTATTACTTTTCAGCTGGGGATTGGGGTGTTACCGATAAGACTCTCTTTTTATTTCTTTTCTGCTGGGAATTAGAGTGTTATGTTCTGATAAGATTCTCTCATTTATCTGACGTGGCCTCTTTTGAAGACTGATCGAAAGGTCTTTCTTTGGACCGTAATGTGGGATTTTGGATAGGGCTAGAAAGAAAGGGTATTAAAGGCTCAAAACAAAACAACTTGGGTTCAAAATTACAACCTTCAGAACTAGATTTATTTATAATAAACACAACTTTTGCCCCAGTTTCTTGCTTGGGGATTTTTGATTTTTGTTACACTATGACCGAGCTGTGAAGCGCCTACGTATCCTCTTTGAGGAATCAGGTCAAACGTAGTTCCCAATTCCTCGTTGTTCTAGTTTTCCCTTCTTCTTTTTTCACTTATCATTTTTTTTATTTTCTTTTTCTTTTTGTTGTTTTGTTGTTTTTCTTTTTCTTTTTCATTTTTTATATCTTCCATGTTTATGTTTTTAGTCTTTGCTACTGATTCCGAAGGAGGGGTATGAAAGAAAACAAATAAGGCTCAAAGGGTTAACGAATGATAAAGTGTTTGGATAGCAGAACAAAATGCCTCTGTCATTCCAATCTTCAAAATAAGCCAGGTACAAACAACACAATTAAACAGA
The DNA here is from genome assembly GCA_026770625.1 of Nicotiana glauca. Lineage (NCBI taxonomy): Eukaryota > Viridiplantae > Streptophyta > Magnoliopsida > Solanales > Solanaceae > Nicotiana > Nicotiana glauca. The sequence continues at coordinate 7,731 of MU670197.1, read as the reverse complement.
CACTCGCAACATCTTCTGATTGTGCCAGACTTGACAACCATATCCACACCTTTGCCTCTTCCATGGGTTGATTTACAGCGCTATTGGACACCACTCCATTCTCATTATCGCGAACGACCTTTGTCAATTTGGGCAAACTTATTTTAAATTTCAAACTGATGTCGCATGAAATATGCGGTTTCTTCATGTTCTATCCGCCCCAGTTTCACATGGTTCGGGCTTCAAATGATCTCAAAATGTCCAAATCTGTTCTTATTTTCCCTTAAGTGCCCCTATCATCTTCCAATTGCTTCGTGATTAACTTTTAAGATTAGGCCTATAACTGTGCATGCATGTCATGTTACTAGAGTCGACATGAAAAGAACTATAAAAAGGAGAGGACCAACAAAAGAACATGTTTAGAAAAAATGGAAAACAGAGAATTGCATTAGCAGACAGGGAAAGAGTTTGTGCAACAAACAAGCACAATAAACGGGAGTACAACCCTTGGAACAAACCTAGACGACACCAAATGAGATACTATGACCAAAGGAGCTGGGTAAAATAAAATGATAGAAATGTTTGATTTACAAGACAATATCCAGATTACAACCCTGAAATAACCTGGACAAAAGAAATGACAACAAAACAAGCTACCAAGATTCCTTCCTAGTGAGGAGGGAATGACTTTTCAATTGCTGGGCTTGACATTTAGCCACCAATTTGCTCATCAGAATCAGCAAAGCCTTCTCCAATTTCAACATCATTAACTTCAGTTAGCAGGTTCCCGAGGGGATTCTCATACTCCATGTCACCAGGCATCATTCCCACAAAGTGTGCATCATGACGTGCATGTAAAGGATTCTGCGCGATATTCTGGGTGTCACTGTCTTGGATCACAATCAGGTTTTCCTGGATCTTGTGTTTCCGGCTTACCACAAACCGACCACCTCAATTTTCTTCACAATTCAAAACAAAACATGTTAGAATGGACTCAATCGGTCCTCATTATTAACATCTTTTTCTTTTTCCATTTCATTTTTTCCCTTTTTCATTTTTTTTGGTTGTGGTCGAATCTTATGGAGACCGTGCGTAGTTCGCGCAAATGAAAGGTAAATAACAATGAAACATTTTTTGGAATTTTCAAATCTCATAATAAAACAGACTGGGTTTCAAAGGTTTAAAGATGACCTACAAACTCAAAAATCAAACCACCCACATATTCTAATCAAAAGAATTACAAACTCAAAAACAGACAGCCAACTTCCTTTCCCTGTTTGCCAATTTCAATTAAATGGCTATTTTTGCAAACGTGGCCCCTTCCCAATTTCTCATGAATTTTGAGACCGGGGAAGATCTATTTTATGACACTTTTATAAACTTGTCCGTTCTTTTACGAAAATAGCCTTTTGACAGTTGAAAGATAATCTAAGGCTATCTCGGCAAGAACAGTTCAATACACCGCCGAAGCTGGCTCGGCTTATTTTGACCAAAAATCACAACGGCATTCACTTGCCCACTGACTCTTTTTCTTCTTCTTGTTTTTCAAATTAAAACAACAGACTTGGTTTTGCAAACACGACCTTTCAGCACCTCGGGGACGAAGATTTTAAGGCTGTGTGGGCTAACCGGTCAAAAAAACCTTAAAATGACCAAGGGTGGCTGTTTATGTAAAGTCAGCCTTCCGGCGTCCCTTTCGGGAACATTCGGCTATTTTTGATAAAATCGGCATCACCCGACTTATTTATGATGAAAATTAAAATTTGACATTTTTTGACGATCTTTGCAAAAGGGGAGGTTGGACCCGATGAGGGTTGCCTACGTATCTCACATCAGGTGAGAATCAAACCAGCGTAGTTCTGCCAAAGAGAATATACTAAATTTGAAAACAAGACTCGTTTTTTTTCTTCAAATCATTGGCAAGTAAAACGAATTATTTTTTTTTTTCATTTTAAAACACAAACTATTTTTGAAAACCAAATCACATTTTTTTCCTTTATTGGCAAATGAAGCAGAATATTTTTGAAAATATTTTTTTTTCAGTGGAAAATAAAACAAACTATTTTTTTTAAATCCGGTAGAGTCTCGGCACTACATGGACATTGATATTTTCAAAACTAGTGATTAACCCTCTTAACTGCTATTTTTCCTCTCTCTTTTTTCATTTTCCCCAATATTTAAAAGTCGGTCAGCATGCAAGACTGAAGCAAATAATTGCGTAAAACAAACAGGATGCAGCAGGATGGTCTTTTTCATTTCAGGTTGCTTGTCCTAGACGAACCCAAGCCCTGTGTTGAGTCCCCTAAGTCGAATGCAGCATGATGCAAATAAGCGTTCCTACTAGGGATCCGGCATGAGATTTTGTTATACTAGGTTAAAAACTTGGGTGTTTGTTCTAGACCGTATACCCGAGCGGACAACTCGAGTCGAGGAAGGAGCTCCTTTCCGGGAACCAAAAGGCCAGCCGGCTTAGAAACTTTCCGAGCCTCTTTCTCATTTCAAGGTATGACACTAACAGAACAGGGAGTCTCGACCGGCGAGCACATCCCCAAAGATAAGAAGAGAAGGGTTTCGGCAAAGTTTATATATACAATTCAAATAATATCAAAGCGGTAAAAAGCATCATTTTGCACATTTAAGCCCAATCATATAACAAAATCAGATAAAGTACAAGCCAAATACAACAAATATACCAAGCTCGAATTCTAAACCCTGAACCAAAAGTTCTGGGTTTATTATCCCCAGCAGAGTTGCCAGAGCTGTCACACCTCCTTTTTCTGCTTACTACACCCCCGAAGGGCGTAATAAAGAGAGTTTTTTCAATTAAAGGACAATCAAAATGGAATTCATTTATTAAGAGATTGGAGTCGCCACTTGAGAGATTTATGGTGTCCCAAGTCACCGGTTTGAACCCCGAATCGAGGAAAAGATTGACTCCTTATTATAGTCTACGAATCAGAAATCCGGATAAGGAATTCTGTTAACCCGGGAGAAGGTGTTAGGCGTTCCCGAGTTTCGTGGTTCTAGCACGGTCGCTTAACTGCTATATTCAGCTTAATTATATGATTTTATAACATGCTTTAACTTTTGTGCAAATTTTAACCTCTGAACCGCTTTTAATATTATCATTATTTTAAAGAGAATTGCAACGTCGTAAAAATGCGTCTCAAACCACTTCACATCAATGTACCCGTGGTTGTTGACACATTTCGACTCTGTTGAGATTTGGATTTGGGTCGCATAAATGCGCACCCGAGTTTAAGAAAGTAAATTTAAAAGCGCGCCTAAAGTGACTAGCGCGTTATTATCCTTGGGGAAGGCCGAAAAATTCACTAAACTGCCCATCCCGAAGTCTAAATATTTTTAATATATACATCTATGAGGGCCCCGTAATTTATATGTTTTGTTGCGCGAGACTCGTCTCATTTTTATTTAAGGATATCCTAAAGCGACTATGGTTTTCTATTTATCTGTCTCTAAAATGAAGAAAAGTCCTAATTAATTACACGACTTAAGGTCAAACAAAATTGAACCTGTGCAGAATTATTTGAAAAGGACTTGGGTCCAAAGCGAAACCCGACCACTAGTTTTAAAAGGCTGATTAAAGAAC
>MU670192.1:36606-78540 GCA_026770625.1 Nicotiana glauca | reverse complement strand
GGGCCTGGGTCGGTTTGGGTGTGGTTTTGATTTGTTTGGGCCACGCTAACAACCCAATTTCGTGGGCAGCACCTTTCTTTTCTTTTTACTATTTTCTTTGTTTTCTTTCTTTATTTTGTTTTCTTTTTTCTCTTTTTCTATTTATTTATTCAATATTTATATTTTTGATTTTTGTGAAATGCTAAATAAAACCAAATTGATTCCTAACATTATTATTCAATTCCCCAGATTCCCTAATTTCTAATTAAACCCAAATTAAGACAAATTAAAACTAAAAATGCAAAAATGGCCTTTTTGTTATTTTCTTTATTTTTTGTCCTAAAAATAACTTAACCACTAATTAATTCTAAAATATGAGATTAAATCCTAAATGCAAAATGCCAAATGTATATTTTTATTTTTCATATGAATTGAAATGCACAAATAAAATTCAAACAATTAACAGAAAATAATATAACATTCACCAAATTGTAAAAATAATGAAAAAAATTATTTTGTTTGAATATTTGGGAATAATTCATATAGGGCAAAAATCACGTGCTCACATGTGGTTGAGGTCTATAATACATCTTATTCGAGACAAATGTGATTTGAAGTATGACAAACTGTCCACGATTTTGTATGAAGACAATGCAACATGCATAACTCAATTGAAGGGAGGATTCATAAAAGGAGATAGGACAAAGCACATTTCACCAAAGTTATTTTTCACACATGATCTTCAAAAGAATGGTGATATCAATGTGCAACAAATTCGTTCAAGTAATAATATGGCTGATTTGTTCACCAAGTCGCTACCGACGTCAACCTTCAAGAAGCTAGTGTACAAGATCGGGATGCGAAGGCTCAAGGATGTGAATTGATGCTCTCATTAGGGGGAGTTAATGCGCGTTGCACTCTTTTTTTCTTACAAGATTTTTAACGAGGCAACCAAGGCGTATTATTAAACATGTGTACTCTTTTTCCTTTTCTATAATTTTTTTCCCACTGGGTTTTATTTTAGTTAAGGCTTTAACGAGTCACATTACTTATCGAATAGACATTCAAGGGGGAGTGTTATGAATAGAATTTTATTTAGAGTGAATGCCTATCTTGTAGAGAGTTTTACTTTGTGGCTAAGTCATTTTTCCCCTATAAATAGAGGGGTCTTACCCCATTGTAAATCATCCCAAAATTCAATAAGAATTTTCTCTCTCTTTCTCAGCATATTGTTCTTCTACTTTTATTGTTTCATCACAGAACACTATTATTAGTGGAATAGTCTTCTATATATTTTTAAATATTCTAGTATAAAAGTTCAAAGAAATCAGAATGAATACAAGTTTTAAAGAAATTCGACCACTCCCATATTATCTAAAGCCAAACGTACTTCCTCTTTCTTTTATGTTCTTATTTTCTTTTATTTATTATTTATATATAATTTAAGTGTAAAATTTATATAAGGTAAAATATAAATGATTTTAAAGTTTTAAATGTTAGAATATTTAATAATGTTCAATTAAGAAAAAATATTATACAAACTCCTAAATGTTAGGGAATTAATTAAATGACTATTTCTAAATATTAGAAAAATAATCAAACGACTATTTTATTCGGTGTTAACTCTATTGTTAAAAGGTAAAAAAGGTGAACGATATTTCACTAAAGGCCGTCGTGCTTTTAATATAGTATAGATAGATATAGAATTTGGTTTGCCACTAGTTTTGTTGGACAGTCCCTCATTGACGATCAACAATTATTTACAGACTATTGCCCTACCATGAACATACTGTTCAACCAGCTTCATTATATTTGATAATAGAATGACACACTCACTGCCATTAATATTCTTGTCATTGTTGTCTTATCTCAAGTGAGAATCTATAAATTTAATTGAGAATGTCAAGGGTGGATGGCTTTAGTAGGAGACTAGTAAAGCCTTGATTTAGGTCCCCCAAAATTTTTAATAATAGATTTTATAATTTTATTTCAAATTAGACAATATTAATTAATATTTGTAGAAAAATAAAAAATTATAAAAAAGAAATAAAGGTGTCTACTCTTTAACAATAACAATATTTTTAAAACTTTGAATTAAACTACTTAAATTTTCATATTAGTAAATATATTTTTTACAATAATATCAAAGGTAACATATTGCAAATACATGTGCAAATTCTCCTCTTCTTCTTTACCCTCACTTTCTTCTTCCTTCATCGTCTTTTTTTCTATAGCCATTTATCCTTCTTCTTTCTCTTTCTTTTTCTCTTCTTCTTAGGCCCCGTTTGGCCATGAGTTTTGCCAAAATAATTTTAGAATTTATTTTTTAAAATTCATGTTTGGTCATAAATTTTGCCCATATTTTGGCCAAATCCCAAAATCCCAAAATTTGAAAATTATATACATATTTTTCCAAAATAAAGTTGGAAAATATATTTTGAAAACGTATGTCCAAACATATTTTCATCTTCAAACCAAACTTCACCAAAATCAGATTTTTCAAAATAAATTTGGAATCTATGGCCAAACGCTAGCTTAATTGACTCTTCTTCTACAACTACTATATTAGGGTTTTCTTCTACCTCCACCATGGTACTGACAATTTATAAGGTGGTGGCGACGGATTAGCAATTAAGCATTAATTAAATAGTAAAAACGTCATTAGAGTATTTAACAACTAAAATCAGTAAAAAAAAAAAAAGAGTTGGGACTTTGGTCCAATTAGAGAGTATAAAGGAAAATATACATGCGAAAATAATAGGAAACATACAATTTGATACCGCCGAAAAAAGAGATACTGGGGAAGTTCGCTGCAGAAAGTGATGTAGAGGAGGAACAAGTTAGCGACACAAGAGGGTTTTGGCAAGAATTTAAGCGGAAAAAACAGCGGTTAGGATTGGTTTTTCTGCTTGTTTTCCACCTAGACCATTACATGGAAATTTGGGTTTGGGCCTTCATCCTAAATTTGAATGTATGTTTACGCAAGTAGCCATTCATGGTTTATTTTTTCTAGCCTCATATATAGATTATACATTAATTATACACGATATGTATATACTAAATATAAATTATACGTATATTATATTTCTACTGGCTATTTTTGAATGGATAGCTAATCAGGTTAATTCTTCAAATTTAAAAGGGGATTCTATGGATAATTTGCACAAATAGTATAGTTTTGTCAAAAACTTGCGGAAATATTCGAAGACATCTATGATCACCACACGCAGATTGAATTTTCCTACGTAAGGGCCAAGTCCTGCATTATCCCGTGCACGCCCATGAAGATGGCCGATGAGAACATCTTGACCTTGCAGTTAAAGAAAGGGGGATCAAGCAATCAAACTAACTAGCAACCAAACTATTCTCTGCACTGGTGTATCTCCCCCTCAACACTATGTTGCTTTTCTGTAATAGCTTTCATTAATGCAATAAAGCTTTCTTTCATTCTCAATTCTCATTTATGTTCTCTCAATTGCTCACATTGGTTTTCCAGTACGGCACTGACAATCTCATCTAGCGTACGGAGGGAACCTCAGTTGGCAGATAGTAACTGCATGACATTAGTTTCTTAGCCTTACGTCCCTCTTTCAAGAAATCCCAAGAAGGCACCGCGTAACAGTCAGTGCCGGCTCTAATAGGTATGGGGGTAAGGCAAGTTCCTTAGGCCCCCAATTTTGGGAGGCCCCATATTTTAGAAATAATATATATTTTATAGATTTATAGGTTTATTTAAAAAAAATATTATATATCTAGTACTTTTGTACTTTTCATATAAAAAGAAAGAAAACTTTTAGGTATATTATTAAAGTAAAGCTTAAAATAGTAGAAAAATGGTTTTCAATTTGATTTGATTTGACAATTCTACTTTTTACTCTTCTTTTCCCAAGTAATCCCAACGTTTCAATTTCATTTCACTCTTCATATTCCATATATGAAACATACTCTTCTTCCTTTCTCTTTATTCATGCTCATCTTCTTTCTACTAGATTTCTTTCTTTCTTCAAGACTCCAACAAGCCAACAACTAGATATTTTGGAATCAAAGTCTTCAAAGTTCTTGAATTAGTCAGTTATTGGGTGATATCATTTTAACTTTCTAGTATTATTTTTATTTGTTATTTATTATTTTATTAATTTTACTCCATACATATTGTTTAAATTTTTTTAGAATATAAATATCTTAACAAGAAACTATGCATCCGGTTATTCAAAAATCCAAAAGAAAAAAAAATTAAAAAAATTTAAGGCCTCACTTTTTATTTTCGCCTTAGGCCCCATATAATGTCGAGCCGCCCCTGGTAACAGTTGTACTTTTTGGGGTGATATTGCCTTTCCAATAGACAGAGCTTTATGGTTAAAATTTAAAAGTGTAGTTCATGAGGCAAGCAAGTGGCAATACTTATTGAGCTTGAAATTCTACCTAAACATGATAAAAATTCAAGATCATCCACTTAAAGGGCAATTTATGTACTTCTTTAGTTTTGTTATGGGTATATAAATTTTGTCACGCTTTAGGAACTTGTGCAAAGATAAACTTGATAAATTTAATGAGAAACTTTTGGACCCCTCAATTTAAAATTAGTTTTCTCATTAGTCTCTCTGTCTGCTTTGCCTGCTGCGTCACCACTCGTAATTAAAACATTGCTCTAATAAGTTTCTATCAAAATATTTGGCTCTTTGTGTCCGAAACATGTGAAGTACATTCATGTCATAAGATTACATTAATTCAGGTAAGTTTCTAATAACAAAAAGATATTAAATAGAATATAGTAGGTAAGTATTCGGGATAATACATAATCACCCCATTGGAATTGTATCAAAGTATCAGTTGCGCCATTTAAAAATACGGGCGTCCTATGACCCCCTCACTATATTTGAAGTATAATAAATAACACCTTTTAGAGTCAATCCAAGTTTCAAAAAAGAAGTGTAGAACACGCACCAATCTTTACTTGCCACGTGTATAATAATTTTTTTTTCATTTCTCCTTTCTATTTATCTTTCCTTCTTATTTTTTCCATTATCTTTTTCTTTTTCTTTTTCTTTTCGATTTCACTTTCCTTCTTCAATATCTTTATCCCTGTAGCCCACCTCTTCTTTTATCTCCTAGACCGATGCAGACACTCACCAAAAAATTATTGACCAGTGAAAATGGAGACTAGCATCAGATTATTAGTGATGCTTGAATCTGAAATGAACGGAATCATGAAGACAAAGAGACTCTCACCTCTCCTCCCCATCTCAACCCCAATTAGAGCTCTCCAACAATGGCAGAAGCCATTGAAGCTCGAGACTAAGACTCTTAAACTTCTCTCGTCTTTGTCAAAAAAGATTCAAACTTTTTTGGCAAGTTGAACTAACCTAGCAATGCAAAAATTGAAATCGCTTTTTTGTGATTTTGTGAAATTTTTTATCAGTTCAGAAATTAAAATTCAGAAATTGGTTGTACTCAAAGAATAATTTTGATGGAAACTATTAGTGCAAATGTGTTAGACGTTACTGACTGTCACGCCCCGAATATGGGCCTGGACGTAATATGGCACTCGGTGCTTGACTACATGTGACCGAGCAAACCAACTGGCTGGTTGAATCAACATATGACATCATAACATACTGAATGCGGAAGATAAATTAACACATGGTGATATACTGAAAGTCTGAATGATATAAATCAAAGTGCGAAAATATGAATACAACTCTGAAGCATATTTGTAGCCAATATAGTTTAACATGAAAAGCCCGAGACTCTGTCTAACTGTTACTCTAGTCTATAGCCTCTAATGAAGTACTGAAAATACTGGCTGTATGAAAATACCGAAGACTATAGTAATGACAATGCCCCGAAAGAACTGAGGATCACCAAATAGCTGGTACGAGAATCCTAGAGTTTTGAATCATCAACCTATAAATCATTACCCGCATTGTGATATGCAGGCTCCGGGCAAAATGGACGTCAATATATTTGAATTTTACTGGTATGTAAAGCAACTGAAAGAAAGAATTATAAATGCTGAAACTGAAACTAAGCTGATAACTGAGAATTTATATTTGATAACTCAAAATGATAACTATTGAAACTGAAACTCAAATGATAACTGATAACTGGTAACTGAAATTATAACTAATAATTGAACTGAACAAAGGAAGTAAGGATATGAATACTCCCTCTTCTGAATGATGAACAACCTGTTTATCTGAAAATTAGACTGCGGCCTCAGGCCCAATATATATATATATATATATATATATATATATATATATATATATATATATATGTGTGTGTGTGTGTATGTGTGTGTGTGTGTGCGCACGCATAACTGCGGCCTCGATCCCAAGTATACGTATACATAACTGCGGCCTCAGGTCCAAATACAGGTGTTCGATATTCAGGGATTTAAAATCGGGAACTGAGAATCATATTGCAATACGTGATAGTAAAATAATGAATCACACCGAGTTACATGATACTGAATACTGGATCACACTGAGTTACATAATACTGGAATATTGAATCACATGGAGTTACATAATACTGAAATACTGAATAGGACTAGACCGAGACATGTATTCTTGAACTGATTATGAACACTAAAACTTTAACTGGTATGGCATACTGAGTAATCTACACCAAGACTCGAGGGCATCAAATCCAAGTCTATATTGAATACTTACTGAGCTCACAACATTCAAAATGAAAGTCATGAACGAGTTATGAAGCTAGAAAATAGAAGCTCTACAACTATTTAAGGAACTAGGCTAAACTATATTTCTGAGGCAATTAGTAACATCATAAAAGAAACGTAGAGTAGGGAGAATCATTAACATTCCCAAACATAGAGAGTTAGCCTCACATACCTTAACTTTCTGCTCTTGAGAACAATACAACATTCTTCAACCTTTCAACTTCAATCTATATCAATACAAGTCAAAAGGGATTCTATATTAGCAATAATACTCATGTTTTGGTCACTTAGGCATTTTCTCAAATACTTGGTGGTATAAAGCTTCATAGTCCTTATTAATGGCGTCTCTACACCCAATAACCTATTCTCTTGCTCCTAGATAAATTCTAAAATCTCAAATGGCTATAATCAACATCATTCTTTATCACCCATAAGGTAAACAATAACCTTAACCAATAATCAACAATCAACACCCCAAGCCTATAACCGTTCATATTTTTCTATCAAACCCATCAACTCATATCTCATGAACTAGAGTCTATGATCATTAATCCAATACTAGAATCAATTAGAGGGTGAAGATATTACCTTTTTTACGTTCAATCTTCTTGAATTCGAGTTCTAGGGTTTCTTGTTACACCCCATATTTTCGTACATGAAAATACGCCATAAATAAATTAATGAGAACTCGGAAGTGAGATGTCACGTCCCGCAGTATTACATTATGGTGATATCGCGTTTCGCAGTATTAAGTTACGACGACATTGCACCCTGAAGTATTGTACGTTAAAATTTCGTTTTCAGTTAACCGATGCAAGACTCGGGGATGAGATCATCTTGACGTTAACGTACTTACACTATTTATAGCAAGCAATAAATAAGTGTTATGAAGAATAAGAGGGTACACAGATTAAAGAAAATGACTTTAGTTGAAAGTGGTCAATTGGGAATTAAATACGGGTCGAGGGATAATACCTGATAATTATGAACTAGTACCTTGTAAGGAACCATATGACCACGGTAATATAATATATAAAATATATATGAAGTATTTTAAAAATAAATAGAATTTTAAGTAATTTGTGATAATTTTTAAATTATACGGGTAATTAATTAATTACCGGGCAACAGAACATTACCCAATAAACTAATAAGTGGATAAATTATTAATAATCAAACCCCCTCCCACGTGTCAATGAGCCGCAAAGGCTAGACAATGACTATGTAGTCATTATTCTAGGTGGCTGCATGAGAATAAATTAAAATAAGGCTTAAAATCAAGTCTTGGTAAGACTTGTAAAGTCTTATCTAATTAGATAATTTAAAAACTTCAATTCATCTTCCTTGGTTTGAAACCAAGAACTTGGAAAACAAAATCATTTTTGTCCAAACTCCTAGCCAACGAATTTGTTCTTTGTTTCAAAACCAAGAACAATAAAAACAGAACATTTCGTCCAAGCATTCAACTAGTTAGCCAAATCCAAGTATTTTAAAATTCAAGTACTTTCATCCAAATCTTGGGTTCATTTCAAGTTTAATGTCTTTGGCATTGGAAACCAAGAACTAGTCTCGTCCAGATACTTGGCTCCATTTCGTTATTTTGGCAGTGAAACTAAGACAATTTCGTTCCTCAAATTCAAAAGCGCAGAGGCCTAAATCCGAATTTTGGGTTTTAAGTTCAATCCACGGAGGTTTCTTATGGGATAATTATACGGAGTCATTCCTACTCCAGGTATGTTAAGGCTAAGCTCTTTTTTATCATTTGGCATGATCTCGTCATTACATTCATATCCCGGCATTTACGTATATTTTGCTAGTCTCGCAAATTGCGTATATTTTCCTAGTATTGTATGTTATAATATTCTCCTTATCGGGACTTCATATTCGGTTGAGTATTTCCTTATTCCAGTCAAGAGAGCAGAGAGTTTATATATATACAGTATTAAAAGTATTTTTATTACCATCGAGCTATAATCGATGGGCAGGCCCCTATTGGGCAACCTCTGACCAGATGGTAAGTTATATGACGATCCTGCTGTGGCCGAACGCTTATGAGCGAGCTTAGTTGGTCGAGATACAAAGTCTAGTACGACCGAGCACTTATTAGCGAGCCTACTATGGCAGAGCAGTTATATATACATATATACCGAGCCTACTGTGGCCGAGCGCTTATGAGCGAGCCCAGTTGGCCGAGATACAGAGCCTAGTATGGCCGAGCGCTTATGAGCGAGCATACTACGGCAGAGCAGTTATTTATATATAAATACCGAGCCTTATAGGGCCGGACAACTATTTTACTTATTATATTGAGAGAATTGAGTCAATATCAGCAGGTAAGCATATCTTCAGATTATCTTTGACTTCCAGCTACTTGCAGTTATTATATTATCAGTTCAGTTTCAGCTTTCAATATATTGCCTTACATACTCAGTACATTATTTTGTACTGACATCCCTTTTCTGGGGGCGCTGCATTTCATGCGTGCAGGTCAGACAGACAGACGAGTAGGCCTCTTCAATAGGTGTTGCCCGAGTTCAGCTTGATCGGTAAGCTCCATGCCTTTTGGAGTTTCCGGGTCTAGGCCTTATGTATATCTTGTATATATACGTATATATGTCATGAGTTGGTCGGAGAGCCGTTCCGATCATAGTATATCCATCAGTAGAGGCGTGTAGACATATCTTATCAGTTAGTGTAGCATGTTGGGCTTTTAGGCCTTGTATGTATATTTGGTTGGTTTGTCAGCTGTAATAAATATGACGGCCTTGTCGGGCAAGTTTTATATTGATATTTAGTCAGCATTCGCTGTCGTCTTGCAATGTGGCCCATGGCCAAAAGTATGACATCATATGTTCAGAGTCCCTTAGTTGCAAGTTGGTACGCAAGGATAGGTGAGACACCGGGTGCCCATTGCGGCCCCTCAGTTGGGTCATGACAAAAGTGGTATCAGAGCAGTTCTGTCCTAGGGAGTCTACAAGCCGTATCTAGTAGAGTCTTGTTTATGGGTGTGTCGTGCACCACACTTATAAGCAGGAGGCTACAGGGCATTTAAGATTGTCACTTTTTCTTCTTACTCTAGATCATGTGGTAGAGCTCACTTATAAGAATTCAAATTCCGATTTATTTGATTATTCGTAATAAGATGATACCTATATCCGGAATGAAGGTTGGAAAGAGAGATAGTTGTGGACGAGCTGAGTCAGAGGAATTGGATTTTTGCATGATGCCTTCAATAAAGTAAATGTGAGGTCTTTAGTAGACCATGGGTGTACTGAAGGGTGTAAGCTTCCTGATAAGAAGCCTTAAGGCAAGAATGCCTATCCATTTTAAAGGTAAAGGACAATGAGAGATTAAGAAGATAAGTACAAGTTTCAGAAGTAAAAGGAGCAAGGTGAAAAAGGGTACGAGGTACCCAGTTAATGAAGGTTAATAGTGTTTATAATTTAGGCAGAGGAACATAAGCTTTTTGAGTTATATTCAATAGTAATAAAGGTATATACAATTCGCCGCACCCATTCTAGATATGCCCTATGGGGGTTAACAGAAGTAGTAGAAGAAGATATGATGGATGAATTGTTTGCGTCAGTTGACATTTTCGAATGATATTACAAATACAGATCTATTTATGAGACGCCCAGATGGTGAACTATAAAATAGTGCAGCCAGATATGAGTACTATAAAGACAACACTATAAGCCTTGAAGGGATAAATTTTACCTTGGTGTGGCTCGCGTCCCTAGTAAAGCGAGAACGTTAAGAAACTTGAAGAGCCACTGGATGGAGTAAAGGAAAGCTAAAAGAGAAAAAAGGTCGTATTAAGTTCTCACAAGAAAAGGGATATGAAAAAAATATTAGCAGAGTAATGAGAAGATAAATAAGGAAGAATTATGAATAAGGTGTGACACGTGGATGAAAAAGGTAGAGTGTTACAGAACCTATGGTCGAATGAAGGAAGAAACGAAAGGTGATGGGCCTTAAGACAAAAAAAGAGTATAGGCCATAAGGTTATATCCTCATTTCGAGAAATAAGTTCGTGACTCCAACACGACTACCAGAGGGGAAAGTTAATCCCCAGAGTAATAGAAATCAGTATGGGTTGGTAAACAAGATAAACTAAATATGAATTAGGGACTGAATGATTAGAAAGTACTCTGCATCATGGCAATTTTAGATTTCGTTGCAGCGGTAATAGAATGGACAACAGAAGAAGATTAATGAGAAATTCTAAGAATGATCATTCAGGAAGACGCTTCTCTAAAGCAAGCAATGGGAGCAAAGTTAATCTTAAGAGAATGTATGTGCCAGTTATACTAAGTGTCACCATCGTGAGTAATGAATTTTGTTTTCATCTGTACAGAAGGATACCGCAAGGCGAGTAAGGGTCATCGATGATGTGAAAGGATGCCGAAGATGAAGAGGTAGAACATCTATTGGATAGTCATCGTAGCTCCAACTCTTAGTACTCCCCTAAAGGGGGAGGGGAATATGGTGTGATGTGCCGTTAAGTAAGAATTAAGTAATTCTAATAATTATGGAATGGTAAAGGAAGAATGTGATAAGAATGAGATTGCACTTATTCAAAGCCTACATGTATGCTTCAATTCCAGAACATTTTGTAAACACTGCGTCAAGGAGAGGAAATAAGGGTCCCTGGCTGAGATGTTATTGATAGATAAAGAGCCAGTGCGAGATGTAAGTTAAGATAAAGGAAACAACCCAAGAATAATTACAAGGAACATCAATAAAAGAATGGTCCAATGAGTAACTCGTAATTGGTTCGGAAAGAGCCTAATTACGGATAAACAGGAGGTTAAAGACGAGTCAGCAGATCATGCAACATAAATATAGTAAACCCCAATATGGAGAATTCAAACTCACTGTCATATAATTATAATACTTGAGATATATTCAACTAGGAGTCGGGTAGTTAAAGGTACCGTATGAGTATTACGGGGATAAAAGAAAGTGCTACTTGGAAGGCAGTCAAAACAGTTTGGAAGCAACCCTACAAGCACAAAGGCACGGAGGTAAGTGACTACGGATAAGTATAGGCAAGGAAGGTCAGTAGAAGGTTTGTCAAGTATACGATATAATAAGCTCGTATCTTTACAAGAGTCAGAGGATCCTCCGTAATACAGCGAAGGACTAGCTTAGGAAATGAGGAAGAAGGCTTCAACCTAAGCACAGTAACCTAATCAAGAAGAGATCATGTAAAATCAGTCTCACAACAAAAATTATATGCCCTACAAAAGAAAGTGACACCTACCGTGGCTAATGAACGGGGAGAAAGATCAAAAGTAATATTCGACATTATATGAGTTGCACGAAAAAAAATCTGGCATATGTGGGAACTAAGATAAGTTAAGTATGCACGCAAAAAAGGGGTAGATGGACTAGGATGAGATGGAACAAAAAGAATTATTCGACTAATGATCCAGGGTTAGTTATGAACGTACTTAAGAGTTTGGAGTTTTATACCTGCATCATATTCAGCCATAGAAGATTCTGCTATACGTTAAAACAAAGAATTGAGCTCAGGTCATAGATGAATGATTGAATTGTTAAAGGATTTTATCATGAATATCCTTCATCGCCTATGAAAGGCTAAAGTAATAACTAATACCAGAAGCCGCATGTCGAAAGATATCTCAAGCCTACATAGAGGCTGATCAGAAATAAGAGGAGACTAAAGAGTTACATCGACTAAGCAAAACGGGAGGGACCAAGAGAATTATAGACCTCAGGATCACTCTTAAGTAGCAGAGGTATAAGAAACATAGCACAATAGCCATATTTTATAATAGCTCTACGATGAAACCAACTAAAGAGTACCAACCTCATAAGAAGTCAGTATGAAGCTCCCCCCGGATTGTGTATCCACCAAAGGTACAAGTATTATAATAGAACTTCAGGTTGTGGAGATAAATTATACTTATATGGAAAGGAGGTCATGAAAGAAATAAAAATTGTGATACGAGATTTTAAGGTAAATAGGTAAAAGTGAACAACGTACAAGATACTTAAATGCAGAAGGATGTGAATAATCCATACTTCGAATAGAAGTCTATAAGCGCGGGGATTCAATATCCAGGAATGATAGCAGCAGCGTCAGTAACATATCTTCCAGCCTATAGTCTAGGTATCGAAAAGCCTGATTATGAGAGTAAAGGATAGAGACAATGTAATGTCTCACTTGATGTTCCAGAACAACATAAGGAAATTTATGGTGCAAGCAAGTTGAAGGAAGTCCGCGGATAGAATAAATAGATATGTATAGGTCCCAAGCTAAAGTATAGTAGAGCGACAAAGTTTTAACGAAACATGAGTAAGGATGAGGAAAGGAAAGTGAAAGGGTGACGAGAATGGATAAGTAAAACCCATGAAAACAAGAAAGCTAATGGTTTCTCTAAGTTATAGAAAGTTCAATATAGCCTGAATGAACTCAAAGGAGTCTAAGGCTAATAACATCCAGAAGAGATGGAATGCTGCCCTGTTAATATAATGATGGTGTAATTATTAAAAAAAATGACGTTTGGGCATTCGTTTGGATAATGATAGAAGAAGAGAAGGAGAAAAAGATTTCGCTGACGACATGGGGTTAGAATACTCCCATAAGGTGAATCACATTAAGATATTATGAAATACGATTATGGAAATTACTTCAAGTATTTCTCG
Organism: Nicotiana glauca; assembly: GCA_026770625.1. Lineage (NCBI taxonomy): Eukaryota > Viridiplantae > Streptophyta > Magnoliopsida > Solanales > Solanaceae > Nicotiana > Nicotiana glauca. The sequence continues at coordinate 65,201 of MU670192.1, read as the reverse complement.
ATGCAACGTAAGCACTAGTGGAAAGATATTACATAAGAGGTTTCAGTTATCAGTGGCAGATTTTAGATCGATATTGAGGTGAATCAACAATGGTTAGATAAAATTTACGAAGTATGAAATGAGTTTAGTTCGTCACTCTTAAGATGAATAGTAATGAGGAAGTATTAAAGGACTTAGACTTATATATATATAGGATAAGCAACGAGAGTAAGCTGGAATTTTGTAGCAGACCTCAGTAACGATAAATCGAAGTAAGAGTTACGGTATAGTATGACCTATATAAATATACTAAAGTGATATGGATGGATAAACAGATCCATGAAATAAGGCATAGCAATATTCGTAAGTTCAACTAAGTACCGAGCAAAGAATTTCAATATACCTATAGATGCGCAGAGGGACATCTTGTCAAGCTTTGTTCACAATAAGGCCTAGAGATTGGCTAAACGCGGGAGGAAAAGGAGAAAAGAGTCGTACAGGCGCACTTACAAGGTCAGTATCATAGAAGCTGCATGATGGGAGGTAGCAACAGTTATGAGATTGGAAAGAATTTGATCAAAAGTCATGGCGTGGGAAAGAGGCTGGGGGGGGGGGGGATACCCTGTCCTTTGAACATATTCACAGAACAGTTGCCTAGATGGAAAGTGGACTATTAAAGTATTTGCAAGAGCTATGGGACATGAGAACGATAAGCGCATCAGTCAACATTCGAGGACGAATGTTCCAAAGGGGGGGGAATGATGTTACACCCCATATTTTCGTACATGAAAATACGCCATAAATAAATTAATGAGAGCTCGGAAGTGAGATATCACGTCCCGCAGTATTACATTATGGTGATGTCGCGTTTCGCAGTATTAAGTTACAACGACGTTGCACCCTGAAGTATTGTACGTTAAAATTTCGTTTTCAGTTAACCTATGCAAGACTCGGGGATGAGATCATCTTGACGTTAACGTACTTACACTATTTATAACAAGCAATAAATAAGTGTTATGAAGAATAAGAGAGTACACGGATTAAAGAAAATGAGTTTAGTTGAAAGTGGTCAATTGGGAATTAAATACGGATCGAGGGATAATACCTGATAATTATGAACTAGTACCATGTAAGGAACCATATGACCACGGTAATAAAATATATAAAATACATATGAAGTATTTTAAAAATAAATAGAATTTTAAGTAATTTGTGATAATTTTTAAATTATACGGGTAATTGATTAATTATCGGGTAACAGAATATTTTCCAATTAACTAATAAGTGGATAAATTATTAATAATCAAACCCCCTCCCACGTGTCAATGAGCCACAAAAGCTAGACAATGACTATGTAGTCATTATTCTAGATGGCTGCATGAGAATAAATTAAAATAAGGCTTAAAATCAAGTCTTGGTAAGACTTGTAAAGTCTTATCTAATTAGATAATTTAAAAACTTCAATTCATCTTCCTTGGTTTGAAACCAAGAACTTGGAAAACAAAATCATTTTTGTCCAAACTCCTAGCCAACGAATTTGTTCTTTGTTTCAAAACCAAGAACATTAAAAACAGAACATGTCGTCCAAGCATTCAACTAGTTAGCCAAATCCAAGTATTTTAAAATTCAAGTACTTTCATCCAAATCTTGGCTTCATTTCAAGTTTAATGTCTTTGGCATTGGAAACCAAGAACTAGTCTCGTCCAGATACTTGGCTCCATTTCGTTATTTTGGCAGTGAAACTAAGCCAATTTCGTTCCTCAAATTCAAAAGCGCAGAGGCCTAAATCCGAATTTTGGGTTTTAAGTTCAATCCACAGAGGTTTCTAATGGGATTATTATACGGAGTCGTTCCTACTCCAGGTATGTTAAGGCTAAGTTCTTTTTTTCATTTGGCATGATCTCGTCATTACATTCATATCCTGGAATTTACGTATATTTTGTTAGTCTCGCAAATTGCGTAAATTTTCCTAGTATTGTAAGTTATAATATTTTCCTTATTGGGACTTCATATTCGGTTGAGTATTTCCTTGTTCCAGTCAAGAGAGCAGAGAGTTTATATATATACAGTATTAAAAGTATTTTCATTTCCATCGAGCTATAATCGATGGGCAGGCCCCTATTGGGCAACCTCTGATTAGATGGTAAGTTATATGACGATCCTGCTGTGGCCGAGCGCTTATAAGCGAGCCTAATTGGTCGAGATACAAAGCCTAGTACGGACGAACGCTTATGAGCGAGCCTACTATGGCAGAGCAGTTATATATACATATATACCGAGCCTACTATGGTCTAGCGCTTATGAGCGAGCCCAGTTGGCCGAGATACAGAGCCTAGTATGGCCGAGCGCTTATGAGCGAGCCTACTACGGCAGAGCACTTATATATATATAAATACCGTGCCTTATAGGGCCGGACAACTATTTTACTTATTATATTGAGAGAATTGAGTCAATAACATCAAGTAAGTATATCTTCAGATTATCTTTGACTTCCAGCTACTTGCAGTTATTATATTATCAGTTCAGTTTCAGCTTTCAGTATATTGCCTTACATACTCAGTACATTATTTCGTACTGACATCCCATTTCTGGGGGCGTTGCATTTCATGCGTGCAGGTCAGACAGATACACGAGTAGGGCTCTTCAATAGGTGTTTCCCGAGTTCAGCTTGATCGGTAAGCTCCATGCCTTTCGGAGTTTCCGGGTCTAGGCCTTATGTATATCTTGTATATATACGTATATATGTCATGAGTAGGGCCGTTCCGATCATAGTATATCCATCAGTAGAGGCTTGTAGACATATCTTATCAGTTAGTGCAGTATGTTGGTGTGACGACCCGACCCGTCGTCTCGTGTGTTACCGCCCCGTTTTTCCCGTTTATTGCTTCTTCATATTTCATTATTGGCATTTGGTGAGTTAGAGTAGAATTGGTTTGGTTTTGGTAGAAAATGAGACATTAGTCCTTTTAAGGAAGGCTTATATTGAAAAAGTCAACCGGATATTAACTAATAAGTTAGAGGGATCGAATGTAATTTTTGGTGATTCGGTTAGCTTCGGGGGATGATTTGTGGCTTAAGAGTGCGATCGGAATTGATTTTGGAGGTCTGGTGTAGAATTAGGCTTGAATTGGCGAAGTTAGTATTTTGGCGAATTCCGGTTGGTAGGTGAGATTTCGATCCGGGGGTTGGAATGGAATTCCGAGAGTTGTAGTAGCTTCGTTAGGTGATTTTGGATATGTGTGCAAAATTTCAGATGATTCGGAGGTGATTTGGTGGGTTTTTTGATCGAATGTGAGTTTCGGAAGAATTTGAAGAACTTAGGCTTGAAATTGAGGGAAAATGAGAATTTTGTGTTGTTGGATGTATTTTTAAGATTGGAACAAGTTTGAATAGGGTATTGGATCATGTCTGTGCTTTTGGTTGAGGTCTCGGGGGCCTCGAGGTGAGTTCGAGTGGTTAAACGGAGAGTTTTTGAAGTTTGTTGCATGTTGATGTTGCTGGTATCTGTTGGTTTCGCACCTGCGGTTATGGGACCGCAGGTGCGGTCTCGCTGAGGCGGTATTATGAGTGTAGAAGCGGAAAACTTGGCCCTTGCCAGATTCCGCAGAAGTGGAAGCAGGACCGCATAGGCGGTCTCGCAGAAGCGAGCTGGGCCTCACAGAAGCGGAATTTGGGGACCTTGTCTGAGTCCGCAGGAGCGGAAGATTTGATCACATAGGCGATCCCGCAGATGCGATATGGGGACCGCAGAAGCGGAAAGGGGCCTTAAGTGAAAAGTCCGCAAAAGCGGACGTTGACCGCATAAGCGGAAGGCGCAAAAGCGGTATTTCGTCCGCAGAAGCAGAATAACTGGCAGTTAAGTGAGATTTATCTTCTTCGCGAATTTTTGAAAGAGTAACATTTTGGACTCCGAGCCTTGAGAACTTTGAGGCGATTTTGAAGAGGGTTTTGAGGTATTTAATCAGGTATGGACTCTTGGACTTAGAATTCGATTTTATGGTGTATAAACATGGATTTAGACTGAATAATCAAGGAATCAAAGGTAAAAAATGGTGGTTTAGGGTTTGAACTTAAGAGAGTTTAAAATGGGGATTTGAGGGGTCAAATGGACTCCGATTTTGATAAATTTGATATGCATGGACTCGTGGAGAGACGACAAATCCGTTGATGTAAATTTTATAATTTTTTGAGAAGTGGGCCTGGGCTTGAGTTTTGCCAACTTCGTAATTTTCGATGTTTTTCGAGTCTTTTCGATTGGGTTATATTCCCTTAGCCTATTGTAATGTATTCCTTGTGGTTTTGATCAGATTTGATGCGCGAGGAGGTCAATTCAAGTGGAAAAGGAATAACGAGCTAGATTTTGGACCGGCTTGAGGTGAGTAATGGGCGTAAATGATGTACTAAGGGTTTGAGACCCCGGAATTTCACATCGTACCGCTATATTGAGGCGAGGCACGCACTCTATGATGAGTGCGGGGCTGTTGGTTATTGGGGATTGTGACTTGGTCCACCTCCCGGTGATGTTTTACTGTGTTTTTCTACTAGAACTTGTTGGAAATCATTGTTACTTGGATTTGACTGTTGTATTTGGGCTTCGTGCCGGTTATTTGAATCCTTCAGGGATTGATTTCACTGATTTGCATACTTTGCACATTGTATAACCTCATTCTAAGGTTTTTAGTACTATTTTGCAAACTCGTCCCCTTTTTCTAAACTTGAAAACTCAAATGATATTTTGAATGATATTTTGGGCTGCGAATTACTGGTTTAAAAGTGCCCGAGGGGCTTATAGTGATTTCTGGATTTATGGATGGCTCGGGCTGCACACCGCAGCAGTGTTATGTGATATTGAGGCCGACGGCCTGGTTGGTGCCACGAGATGAGTTATTTGCGCTTGAGCTGTAGGAGCCCCTCCGGAGTCTGTACACACCCCCAGTGAGCGTCGTTGACGTAAAACATATGGTTGGTTCGGATTACACGCTGCAGTGGGTACCTGAGTGTACCGGTATTTGCATTGCATTGCATTCTTGCATTATTTCTTACATGTTACTTGTCATGGTTCTTTCTGTACTATTACCTCATTGACTTGTCGGTTTTACTGTTAAAGGTTTGTTACTGCCTGTTATAGTTCCCTTGTGTTTTTCAGTGATTTCTTATCTTCAGCTATTATTTATGCTTATTACTCACTGAGTCGGAGTACTCACTTTACCCCCTGCACCTTGAGTGCAGATCTAGGTTCATCACAGTCTGAGGGAGGACCTGTCTAGCTGAGCAGCATTTCACCGGGAGCATCGAGGTAGCTGCATGGCGTTCGCAGCCTTGATCCTTCCCTCATATCCCTATCTTCCATTATTCTGTTTCTTAGGCAGTTTTGTTATAAGATGAGACACTATATTAGAGGCTGGTGATCGTGACACCGTATCCTGTTTTGGGTTTATGTTTATTCTGTTGGATTTCAGTTTATTACTCTGTATTTATAGCCTTTTGGTAAAATGGTTTAGTAATTTAATATCTGTATTTGAATTCTTGAACCACCATAAGTTGGGGTCATTGTGAAATGGTCGGGCTTGCCTAACAATGTGTTGGGCGCCATCAAGACCGGAGTTTGGGTTGTGACAAGTTGGTATCAGAGCCTAGGTTACTTGGTCTCACGAATCATGAGCCGATTTAGTAGAGTCTCGCGGATCGGTACGGAGACGTCTGTATTTATCCTCGAGAGGCTGCAGAACCTTTAGGAAAACTTCATATTCTTGAAATTCTTGTCGTGTGACTTTGTTGATCCGAGAACTAAACTTCTATATTCTATTCTCTCGCAGATGGCGAGAACCCGTGCTACGGACGTGACAGATGACCACCAGTACCACCCACTAGAGGTCGTGGATGCGGTAGTGGTCGTGGTCATGTTCGAGGCAGACCAGCGAGGGCAGCACCTGTAGATCTACCAGCTGCCCCGGTTCAGGACCAGCCTCCAGCTGTAGATGCTCCAGCAACACCTGTGCAGGCACCAGCAGTGCCCATTGTGATTCCTGGCCTCCAGAAGGTCTTGGCTCAGATATTATCGGTTTGCACTGGCCTGGATCAGGCAGTATCAGCCACTACTGCAGCAGCTACCTCACAGACCAGGGGAGGTCATCAGACCCCCGCTGCTCGCACACCTGAGCAGGTTGTTCAGGGATTGCAGACACCGGGAGCAGCCCCAGCTCAGCCGGTAACTCCAGTTGCCCCAGTTGCACCAGTTGCACCAGCTCCAGACTATGTGGTTCCAGCTATGCCAGACGACGAGCAGCGACATCTTGAGAAGTTCGGTAGGCTCCAGCCTCCGGTGTTCAGTGGTGCTGAGGGCGAGGATGCCCAGGGTTTTTTTGACAAGTGTCAGCGTATGCTTTGCACCGCAGGGATTCTAGAGTCGAGTGGAGTGTCTTTTACTACTTTCCAGTTCTTAGGGGCTGTATTTACCTAGTGGGAGGACTTTGAGAGGCGTAGGCCTATTGGTGCAGCGCCCCTTACATGGCACAATTCTCCACTCTCTTTCTAGAGAAGTATGTACCGCAGTCTCGCAGGGAGGAGTTGCGTCGTCAGTTTGAGTGGTTGACTCAGGGGACATGTCTGTGACCCAGTACAAGATGAGATTTTCACAGCTAGCCCGTCATGCTACTTGGATGATCCCGACAGATCGGGAGAGGATTAAGAGGTTCGTTATTTTGATGACCAGAGAGAGGCGTTTGGGTGCCTCGTTCGAGGAGGTAGTTGACATTGCTTGTGATATTGAGGCGATTCGCCACTGGGAGCATGAGGAGAGGGAGGCCAAGAGGCCTCGAAGTTCAGGCAGTTTCAATGGTGCTCCGTCTTGGGGCCAATTCCAGCGTGGTAGAGGTCGTTCCTTCAGGCCTCCTCAGTCAGCTCGCCTTGAGTATAGTGGGGCTTCTTCAGGTCGTGGTCATCAGGGATTCCAGCAGGGCCAACCTTTACTTAGTGCCCTTCCCGCACAGAGCTCTTCTCATGCCTCTTCAGCCCAGGGTTCTTCTGCAATGAGGGGTTCCCTTCAGTCCCCTTCTCCAGCACCAGGCAGTTGCTACGAGTGCGGTGAGTTTGGCCATATGAAGAGGGATCTTCCTCGACGTCGTGGTGGTCGGTTTCAGTAGAGGGATTAGCTCTCGTCTTCTGCTCCATCTACTTTAGGATCCTCCCAGTTAGGTAGGGGTGGGGGCCAGGCAGCCAGGGGCCGCCCTAGGGGTGGAGACCGATCTGGCGGTGGCCAGGCTCGATTCTACCAGGCTCGATTCTATGCTCTCCCAGACAGGAGGGACGCCATTGTATCAGATGCTGTTATCACAGGTATTATCTCAGTCTGCCACATGGATGCCTCTGTCTTGTTTGATCCCGGTTCTACCTATTCCTATGTGTTTTCATATTTTGCTCATCACCTGGGTACGACCCGTGGGTGTCTTGCTTTACCTGTGCATGTATCTACCCCGGTGGGTGATACTATTATTGTAGACCATGTGTATCGGTCTTGTCTAGTGACTATTAGGGGCCTGGAGGCCCGAGTTGATTTGTTGTTGTTGAGCATGGTAGATTTTGATGTTATTCTGGGTATGGATTGGCTATTTCCGTGCCATGCTATTCTAGACTGTCATGCTAAGATAGTCACATTGGCCATACCGGGTGTTCCAAGGATTGAGTGGTGTGGTATGACTGACTATGTTCCCAGCAGGGTGGTTTCTTTTCTAAAGGCCCAGCGGATGGTTGGGAAAGGTTGTCTATTTTATTTGGCTTTCGTGAGAGATGCCGGAGTTGAGACTCCTAGTCTTGATTCTGTTCCCGTTGTGAGGGACTTCCCTGATGTGTTTCCAGCAGACCTGCCGGGCATGCCGTCGGACAAAGACATTAATTTTGGTATTGATCTGGTGCCGGGCACTCAGCCCATTTCTATTCCTCCGTATGGCATGGCACCAGCGGAGTTGAAAGAACTAAAGGATCAGCTTCAGGAGCTCCTAGATAAGGGGTTCATTCGTCCGAGTGTGTCACCGTGGGGTGCACCGGTCTTGCTTGTGAAGAAGAAGGATGGCACAATGAGAATGTGCATTAACTACAGGCAATTGAACAAGGTGACAGTGAAGAACAAGTATCCCCTGCCCCGTATTGATGATTTGTTTGACCAGCTCCAGGGGGCAAATGTATTCTCCATGATTGACCTCCGTTCAGGCTATCACTATATGAAGATTAGGGATACAAATATTATGAAGACTGCTTTCAGGATGAGATATGGGCACTATGAGTTTCTGGTTATGTTCTTTGGGTTGACTAATCCCCCAACAACATTCATGCACTTGATGAACAGTGTATTTAGTCCGTATCTTGATTCATTTGTGATTGTTTTTATTGATAACATCCTGGTGTACTCGCATAGCTAGGAGGAGCACGCACAATATTTGAGAATGGTATTACAGAGATTGAGGGAGGAGAAGCTTTATGCAAAGTTCTCCAAGTGTGAGTTCTGGCTTGGTTCTGTGGCTTTCCTGGGGCACGTGGTGTCCACTGATGGTATTCAGGTTGATCCGAAGAAGATAGAGGCGGTGCAGAGTTGGCCTAGACCGTCCTCAGCCACAGAGATTCGGAGTTTCCTCGGTTTGGCGAGTTATTATCGCCGGTTCGTCCAGGATTTTTCATCTATTGCTTCGCCCTTGACCAAGTTGACGCAGAAGGGTGCACCATTTGTATGGTCGGACAAGTGCGAGGAGAGCTTTCAAAAGCTCAAGATAGCTTTGACCACAGCTCCAATATTGGTTCTGCCATCAGCTTCAAGTTCTTACATAGTGTATTGTGATGCCTCGAGAGTTGGGATCGGATGTGTGTTGATGCAGGAGGGTAGAGTTATTGCATATGTTTCTCGTCAATTGAAGCCCCATGAGAAGAACTACCCTATGCATGATTTGGAGTTGGCTGTTATAGTTCATGCTTTGAAGATTTGGAGGCACTACTTATATAGTGTATCTTGTGAGGTATTCATGGATCACCGCAGTCTTCAACATTTGTTCAAGCAGAAGGATCTTAATTTGAGGCAGTGGAGGTAGCTTGAGTTACTCAAGGACTATGGTATTACTATTCTGTATCATTCGGGGAAGGCCAATGTAGTGGCCGATGCTTTGAGCCGGAAGGCGGTGAGTATGGGTAGTTTGGCGCACATTCTAGTTGGGGAGAGACCCTTTGCAGTTTATGTCCAGGTTTTGGCCAATCGGATGGTGAGATTAGACATTTCGGAGCCTAGTCGGGTGTTGTCTTGTGTGGTTTCTAAGTCTTCCTTGTATGACCGCATTAGAGAGCGCCAGTATGATGATCCACATTTGCTTGTCCTTAAGGACATGGTCCAGCATGATGATGCCAGAGATGTGACTATTGATGATGATGGCGTGTTGAGGATGCAGGGCCGGATTTGCGTGCCTAATGTGGATGGGCTTCAGGAGTTGATATTGGAGGAGGCCCACAGCTCGCGGTATTCCATTCATCCGGGTGCCGCAAAAATGTATCAGGATTTGAGGCAGCACTACTGGTAGAGGAGAATGAAGTAAGATATTATGAGTTATGTAGCTCGGTGTCTCAACTGTCAGCAGGTCAAATATGACCATCAGAGGCCCGACGGTGTACTTCAGCGGATGGGTATTCCAGAGTGGAAGTGGGAGAGGATTACTATGGATTTTGTGAGTGGTCTCCCTCATACCTCGATGAAGTTTGATTCGATTTGGGTGATTGTGGATCGGCTGACCAAGTCCGCGCACTTCATTCCGGTGTGTACTACCTATTCTTCGGAGCGGCTGGCAGGGATTTTCATCCGGGAGATTATTTGGTTGCATGGGGTCCCAGTTTCCATTATCTCAGATAGAGGTACTCAGTTTACTTCCCAGTTTTGGAGGACTTTTCAGTGGGAGTTGGGTACACAGGTGGAGCTGAGCACAACATTTCATCCTCAGACGGACGGGCAGTCCGAGCGTACCATTCAAATATTGGAGGACATGTTGCATGCCCGTGTTATTGATTTTGGAGGTTCTTGGGCTGAGTTCTTGCCACTTGCAGAGTTTGCTTACAACAATAGCTATCAATCCAGTATTCAGATGGCGCCGTATGAGGCCTTATATGGGAGATGGTGTAGATTTCCGGTTGGTTGGTTTGAGCCTGGCGAGGCTAGACTATTGGGGACAGAGTTGGTCCAGGATGCCTTAGAGAAGGTGAAAGTGATCCAGGAGAGACTTCATACAACTCAGTCGCGTCAGAAGAGTTATGCGGACCGGAAGGTTCGAGATGTATCTTATATGGTGGGCTGGGCGAGAAGGTTTCGCCCATGAAGGGTGTTATGAGGTTTGGGAAGGAAGGGAAGCTGAGTCCGCGGTTCATTGGGCCTTTTGAGGTACTTAGGAGGATTGGGGAGGTGGCCTATATGCTTGCTTTTCCACCTAGCTTGTCGGGGGTTCATCCGATATTCCATGTTTCTATGCTCCGGAAGTATGTTGGGGACTCGTCTCATGTGTTAGACTTCAGCACGGTTCAGTTGGATGATGACTTGACCTATGATGTGGAGCCAGTGGCTATTTTGGGTCGTCAGGTTCGAAAGTTGAGATCAAAGGATATAGCTTCGGTGAAAGTGCAGTGGAGAGGTCGGCCCGTGGAGAAGGCTACCTGGGAGACCGAGCAGGAGATGCGGAGCATATATCCTCACCTATTTGAGACTTCAGGTATGTTTCTTGACCCGCTCGAGGACGAGCGTTTGTTTAAGTTGGGGAGGATGTGACGACCCGACCCGTCATCTCATGTGTTACTGTCCCGTTTTCCCAATTTATTGCTTCTTCATGTTTCATTATCGGCATTTGGTGAGTTAGAGTCGAATTGGTTTGGTTTTGGTAGAAAATGACATTTAGTCTCTTTAAGGAAGGCTTATATTGGAAAAGTCCACCGGATGTTGACTAATGAGTTGGAGGGCTCGGATGTGATTTTCAGCAATTTGGTTAGCTTCGGGGGATGATTTGTGGCTTAGGAGTGCGATCAGAATTGATTTTGGAGGTCCGGTGTAGAATTAGGCTTGAATTGGCGAAGTTAGTATTTTGACGAATTCCGGTTGGTAGGTGAGATTTTGATCCGGGGGTCGGAATGGAATTCCGAGAGTTGCATCAGCTTTGTTAGATTATTTTGGATATGTGTGCAAAATTTCAGATGATTCGGAGGTGATTTGGTGGGGAAGAACTTAGGCTTGAAATTGAGGAAAAATGAGGATTTTTGTGTTGTTGGATGTGTTTTTAAGATTGGAACAAGTTTGAATAGAGTATTGGATCATGTCTGTGCTTTTGGTTGAGGTCCTGGGGACCTCGGGGTGAGTTCGGGTGGTTAAACGGAGAGTTTTTGAAGTTTGTTGCATGTTGATGTTGCTGGTATCTGTTGGTTTCGCACCTGCGGTTATGGGATGCAGGTGCGGTCTCGCTGAGGCGGTATTATGAGCGCAGAAGCGGAAAACTTGTCCCTTGCCAGGTTCCGCAGAAGCGGCAGTAGGACCGCATAGGCGGTCTCGCAGAAGCGAGCTGGGCCTCGCAAAAGCGAATTTGGGGACCTCGTCTGAGTCCATAGGAGCGGAAGATTTGATCGCATAGGCGGTCCCGCAGATGCGATATGGGGACCGTAGAAGCGGAAAGGGGCCTTAAGTGAAAAGTCCGCAAAAGCAGACGTTGACCGCATAAGTGGAAGGCGCAAAAGCGGTATTTCATCCGCAGAAGCGGAATAACTGGCAGTTAAGTGAGATTTATCTTCTTCGCGAATTTTTGAAAGAGTAACATTTTGGACTCCGAACCTTGAGAACTTTGAGGCGATTTTGAAGAGGGTTTCGAGGGCTTTAATTAGGTATGGAATCTTGGACTTAGAATTCGATTTTATGGTATATAAACATGGATTTAGACTGAATAATCAAGGAATCAAAGGTCAAAAATGGTGGTTTAAGGCTTGGACTTAAGAGAGTTTAAAATGGGGATTTGAGGGGTCAAATGGACTCTGGTTTTGATAAATTTGATATGCATGGACTTGTGGCGAGACGAGGAATTCGATGATGTAAATTTTATAATTTTTCGAGAAGTGGGCCCGGGGCTCGAGTTTTGACAACTTCGTGATTTTCGATGTTTTTCAAGTCTTTTCGATTGGGTTATATTCCCTTAGACTATTGTAATGTATTCCTTGTGGTTTTGATAATATTTGACGCACGAGGAGGTCAATTCGAGAGGAAAAGGCATAGCGAGCTAGATTTTGGGCCGGCTTGAGATGAGTAATGGGTATAAATGATGTACTGAGGGTTTGAGACCCCGGAATTTCACATCGTACCGCTATCTTGAGGCGAGGCACGCACTCTATGACGAGTGCAGGGCTGTTAGTTATTAGGGATTGTGACTTGGTCCGCCCCGGTGATGTTTTACTCTGTTTTTCTACTAGAACTTGTTGGAAATCATCGTTACTTGGATTGACTGTTGTATTTGGGCTTCGTGCCGGTTATTTGAATCCTTCAGGGATTGATTTCATTGATTTGCATACTTTGCACATTGTTTAACCTCATTCTAAGGTTTTCAGTACTATTTTGCAAACTCAGCCCCTTTTTCTAAACTTGAAAACTCAAATGATATTTTGGGTTGTGAATTACTGGTTTAAAAGTGCCCGAGGGGCTTATAGTGATTTCTGGATTTATGGATGGCTCAGGCTGCACGCCGCAACAGTGTTATGTGATATTGAGGCCGAGGGCCTGGTTGGTGCCACGAGGTGGCTTATTTGTGCTTGGGCTGTAGGAGCCCCTCCGGAGTCTATACACACCCCCAGTGAGCGTCGTCGACGTAAAACATATGGTTGGCTCGGACTGCACGCCGCAGTGGGTACCTGAGTGTACCGGTATTTGCATTGCATTGCATTCTTGCATTATTTCTTACCTGTTACTTGTCATGGTTCTTTTTGTACTATTACCTTATTGACTTGTCGGTTTTACTGTTAAAAGTTTGGTACTGCCTGTTATAGTTGCCTTGTGTTTTTCAGTGATTTCTTATCTTCAACTATTATTTATGCTTATTACTCACTGAGTCGGAATACTCACTTTACTCCCTGCACCTTGTGTGCAGATCTAGGTGCATCACAGTCTAAGGGAGGACCTGTCTAGCTGAGCAGCATTTCACCGGGAGCATCGAGGTAGTTGCATGGCGTTCACAGCCTTGATCCTTCCCTCCTATCCCGATCTTTCATTATTCTGTTTCTTAGGCAGTTTTGTTATAGGATAAGACACTGTATTAGAGGCTCGTGATCGTGACACCAGATCCTGTTTTGGGTTTATGTTTCCCGTATTCTGTTGGATTTCAGTTTATTACTCCGTATTTATAGCCTTTTGGTAAACTGGTTTAGTAATTTAATATATCTGTTTGAATTCTTGAACCACCATAAGTTGGGGTCATTGTGGAATGGTCGGGCTTGCCTAACAATGTGTTGGGCGCCATCACGATCGGGGTTTGGGTCGTGACAGTTGAGCTTTTAGGACTTGTATGTATATTTGGTTGGTTTGTCAGCTGTAATAAATATGACGGCCTTTTCGGCCAAGTTTTATATTGATATTTAGTTGGCATTCGCTGTCGTCTTGCAATGTGGCCCATGGCCAAAAGTGTGACATCATATGTTCAGAGTCCCTTAGTTGCAAGTTGGTACGCAAGGATATGTGAGACCCCGGGTGCCCGTCGCGGCCCATCAGTTGGGTCATGACATTTCTTCTCTCAACAATGATGTCCCAATCGAATATATAATGATATAGAGGGTTTACCCATGTTAATAAGATGTTGGAAAATTAAAATTAACTTAGAATCATCATTAGAACTTACCTTGGATGGTGGAGGGATCTTTAAGGAGTTAGGTTTTTGAGAGCTTCCCTTTCTAGAGCAAGTTTTTATATTTTAGGGCTGTGGGGGACGAAATAGGGCTAAAAAAATAACTTCCCAAGTCGGCCATTGCATCCTAGTAGGCCTAACCATGGTCCCAACCACAGTAAATAGCTGGAGCACTGCCTCACGACCGTGGTCGCGGTCAAACATGCCCGAACGTGGATGCTACACATTGTTCTATAAAACGGGCATAACATTTCGTACAAAGCTTCGTTTGGGCTCCAAAATATATTATTGGAAAGGTATTTCAAAGGCCTACAACTTTCATGATTTGAGTTTTTCCAAATTCCTTATACATTTTCACTAAACTCTGCTGTAAGACGGACCTTCTATAACTTAGTCGATTTTGTCTAATCTTATGCACCTCAGCTTCCATCTTGATTTTGAAACAACTATTTTCACCTATAATCATCCCTCTAGGAATTCATATGTCTAAAATATCAAATTAATACCCATTTAACATATTCACACCTAGTCCGAATGTACGAGATATTACACTGAGAGTGTTGATGAATTCAAACTCACTAAAGATAAAGATTGATTAATTGGCTGAATTTATTTTTGGCAGAAGAGCATTTCATGGTGATAATGAAGGAATATATGGTGTTGGAAAATAAAAATAACGATAATGGATATGTTGGTGGTAATTATGGTAGTGTGGCGGTAGAATAGCGCCGGTGGTAGATGTGCCTATGGAGAAGACAAGAAATAGAAAGAAAAAAATATTATGTAAAAGAAAAGAGAGCCCACAAATTTTTACATAACTTAAAAAGTGAAAGAGAATTAATATCTAATAAAAATGTTTAATATTTATTTTTGCCTCTCACTCTCTTCAAGATAGTGATTTACACTCTTTACGCTATACGGGCTTAAAAAGTATTACTTATTACACTTTTAACAAATTATGGGGGGGGAGGGTTCATAGGACACCCTTATTGGGTGCAACTGACACTTTGGTACAACCCAATGGGGTAATTATGTAGTATCCCTAAATATTCAATAACAAAATGATGTAAAATTAAATCTCATTCAAGATAGTTTTAAAATCTCAAACTAACAACCTGCAAAAAATTATTGTTTATGTGACGATCCGGCCAGTTGTGTCGTGAGTTACCGTTCCGTTTATTCCATTTCTGCTTATTTATGCTTCGTTATCCATGTTTTGTGGTATCGGTTTGGTCAGATCGAGTCCGGAATGATTTTGATAAGGTTTGAGATACTTAGTCTCTTTTAAGAAGGTATGAGTTGGAAAAGCCAACCGGATGTTGACTTATGTGTTAGAGGCCTCAGATGTGAGTTTCGATGGTTCGGTTAGCTTCGGGAGGTGATTATGACTTAGGAGTGTGATCGTAATGGGTTTTGGAGGTTTGGAGTAGAATTAGGCTTGAATTGGCGAAGTTGATATTTTGGCGATTTCCGGTTGATAGGCAAGATTTTGATATAGGGATCGAAATGGAATTACGAGAGTTACAATAGCTTCATTATATCATTTGGGATGTGTGTGTAAAATTTCAGGTCATTTGGAGGTGGTTTGGTTGGGTTTTTGATCAAAAGCGTATTTCGAAAGATTTTAGAAACTTAGGTTTGAATACGATGTATTTTGGACGATTTGATGTTGTTTGAGGTGTTTGGATGATTGGAACAACTTTGAATAAGGTTTTAGGATGGGTTAGTACCTTCGATTGAGGTCCCAGGGGCTTCTAGTGAGTTTCGGATGGTCAATCGGACCATTTCGTGCCTTAAAAGATAGCAGAAAGTTGTTGGTTCAGGTTGCAGAGAATTTGCCCTTCACGATCGCATAGGATGTATCGCGATCGCGTAGAAGGAATGTATGAGGATATCAAGTTGTTCTTAGTGTTCGCAAAGAGAGGTCCGCGATCGCGTAGTTTGGGAAAGGCATTCATCGCGAATGCGGGAGGGGACTCGCGTCACATAGGGTTAAATGGACCTGAGTCATAGATGGATATTTGTGCATCGCGAACGCGTAAGGTTGTCCGCGATCGCGTAGGGTTGAGTCGCCAGGCATCATGTTTGCGTACGATTTATCGCGTTCGCGTAGAGTTAAATTGGGGGAGCTGAGTTTTGTGCTTTGCGATCGCGAAGGTTCTCCTGCGATCGCGATGAAGGAATAAATGCCTGGGCAGAAATATTTTAAACTCGTCTTGCGAATGTGGGTCTATTTTACTCCATAGTTGGTCATTTTGAGAGCTTTTTTGAAGGAGATTAAAGAGGGATTCAAGGAGAAACGTTTGGAGGTAAAATTTTCGGACCTAAAACTCGATTCTATTGTGAAATCCACCTAGAAATTCATGGAGACTTGAACTAAAAATGGAAGAACTAGGGCTTGGAATTTTAGATTTTAGATTTGGGGATTTGGAGGACCATTTGGGGTCGGATTTGAGAACTTTTGATATGTATGAACTCGTGGGAAGATAAGAAACCCGTTAATATAAAAAATTTTGAGTTTCGAGAAGCGGTCCCGGGCTCGGGTTTTGCTAATTTCGGGATTTTTGGTATTTTCGATTGTTTTCACTTGGGCTTTGTTCCTTTAGCAGGTTGTGACGTATTCGTTCTGATTTTGACTAGATTCGACGCTAGTGGAGGCCGATTCGAGAGGCAAAGGTGTCGCAGAGTAGTATTTTCACGGGTTTGAGGTAAGTAACCATTGTAAATTTGGAGCTGAGGGTACAAAACCCTGGTATTGACTTGATTTGATAAAAGCGGTGACGCACATGCTAGGTGACGAGCGTGTAGGCATGTACCGGTAGGGATTGTGACTCGGTCCATCCCGTAGAGACTATTAAGTCGCGTATTTTGTTGGGAAAAGTTATATTATTCCATATTTTGGATTCTTATATTGTATTAAGGGTTGTATGCCGTATTTGGGGTCTTGTGCCGACTTGTAGACACCCTTAGGGGAATTTGACTATTTTTCCTCACGTCACTTGCTAGAAGCATATACTCTGTCATGCTTTACTTGCTTAAATGTTTGAAGCTAGTTTTATAACTCTACTCCTAATTGTGAGGACTGTTTGGGCTGAGTTCCCTAATTTATATTATTGTGCCCAAGAGGCTGTGAGGTAATGGCTGAGAGAGAGGTTGAGAACCCGATTGTGAGGATATTTATATATATGTGAGTTATGGATCGAGCTTCACGCCGCAACGATACTTATATGGATCGGGCTGCACGCCGCATCGATATATATATATATATATATATATATATATATATATATCGGGCTGCATGCCGCATCGATATGACTTGGGCTGTAGGAGCCCCTCCGGAGTCTGCACACCCCTAGTGAGCGTTGCAACGGTTACTATAATTTCTATTGTTATGAGATTTAATGAGCCGAGTGGTGAGAGTGAGTACTGAGTGACGAGAGTTGCGTCACGAATGATTGAGAGGCTACCCGAGGGGCCCTGTTATGATGTTTTCACTGTTTTCACTCTTCTTATAAATAAGCCTCTGTTGGATATATTGTCAAGCAACTGATTTCAAAGTTTTAAACTGAAAATGATGAATTTATGACAGAACTGATTTTAAAGTTATATGTTTTGAACTGCTCGTCACTGCTTTCAGTCCATTATTTACTTTAGTTACTTACTGAGTTGGCGTACTCACGTTACTCCCTACACCTTGTGTGCAGATCCAGGTGCCCGAGCGGCCGAGTGAGAGCTTTCAGCTGTTTTCCAGCATTTGCCGGGGATTTCGAGGTAGTTGCATGGCGTCCGCAGCAAAGAATAAAAAGCACCATGATATTGTTTTTAGCTACAATAACTTGGATATTGTTTGATAACAAGAGTCGGTCAATTTTCTTAGTGACTAGTTATCATATGATTCTTGCTATGCAGTTTGAAGCTTATTGTCAAGCCAACTCTTTTGCACTAAGATAAATAAGGATTTACACATTATAACAAAAATCAATCAAGTTAAGCCTCAAGTTTCCATTATTAGTTTTTTTAGCTCTCATAAAGGAAAATAAATATCCCTGCAAATTCTACTCATTATCAACAATTAATTCATTTCATTTAGCATATGAGCAGTAAAATTAAGATTAGCTTAAAATAACCAATCAGAACATAAGTTAGTAATCACCAAAGCAGATATGTTTTAATTAGCCATTCTTCCAACTATAATTCCAAGCATATGCTTACAAGTTCATCACATTAATACATAGTTAAATACCCAACAACAACAAAATTCTTTAAATAAGAACCTATTAACTGTTCTCTATCCATACCTATTATTCTTTTGTGATAGTACTCCGTAGAGATTTTTAGTCAACTGTAAAGTCGAACACGGAACATAATGGGTTAGAGAGAGAGTATCCAGCTTCTCTCTATAGTTTTCATCCAACAATCTCCATCTCCTTCCTCCATAAACCAAAGCTCTGGCCTCCATTATTCCAGAAAACCACCAAATGGAAACCCCTACCAGCATGGAAATCATCCCATGCAGCCCTACAAGAAACGATACGCTAGTACCTTCATCCAAACCCCCTTTAAACGCAAACACTATTACAGCACAAAACACCTTCCCCAACACTAGTATGAATCTTGCAAAACTACATAGTGAAGGAAAACCATCTTTCTTAAGCATTCTAAGCAACAAACCTACATCTAGCAACACGTCTAACATATGTGTTCAAAACGACATTAATATGGATATTACTATCGTGGATGAAACTGACTACCCATTTCCTGAAGGAGAGGAAGAAGGCGTTTTCATCCCCATAACTTCGGAGGATAAAGAAAGACTCTATAAGAACCGGGAAACTGCTCTTATTTTCAAGGTATTTGGAAAAAGAGTTGGTTACCAATTTCTTCAACGTAAACTCCAAGCGATTTGAAAACCATCTGAAACTATTTCCCTCATAGACCTAGGTTTTGACTACTACCTCCTAAAATTTAACAATCAAGAAAATTATAACAAAGCTCTCCACGAGGGGCCATGGTTCATAGGTAGCCAGTTCCTCACTATAAGGAAATGGGAGCCTAGGTTCGTAGAATCGGAAGCTTCCCTAACTTACTCGGCCATCTAGGCCAGACTACCTGAACTACCTATGGAATTCTATGACTATGAAATCTTACAAAAAATAGGAAACAAACAAGGGGAACTCCTACGCATTGATGCATGTAGCTCCTCAGCTCTTAGGGGGAAATATGCTCGTCTTTGTATCCTAGTTCCAATCGAAAAATTGTTAAAAACCCATATAATACTAGGCAAGCACTACCAAAAAATTACATACGAAGGCTTCAACGATCTTTGCACAAACTGTGGACGCCCGGGGCACACCATATTAGCCTGCCCTAGTAAATTAAAGGAGACAAACAACTTGAATAACATGCCTAGGGACCCCAACAAATCACCCCAGGACATAGAGTCCATCACTACCAAAGTTGAAAATTGGACTATTGTCTCCCATCACAAGAAAAAAATGAAGCAAGACTTGAGGAATTATGGAACCATGAAACCCACAAATCCCATGCACCAATCTCTCGAAGCCCACTGCCCAAACCCAGCATCCCCTTCCCAGATCGAACCGGCCACCCATGATACCTTAGAACAAGGACCCACTGGACAAAAGGCTAGCCCTAAACACATGGGAATTGCAGCACATCCTAGACCTAATGCTAACCTAAACCTATCACCAACTATACATGTCATAAACCCACATAGTAACGGGCAGAACCCCCTGGACAAAGACCATGCCCCTCCAAATGACCAACACACAAACAACCCCAAACAAAAGTACCTGCCAACCCATGTACCAAAGCAGCTAGACACGAAAAACCTAGGACAAAAGCAACTGCAAATACCATCCATGGACTATGAAGTCACTTCAATCAACCCCCTAGCATTAGGTCAACACCTAGACTACAATTTGTCTAATAATGCAAAAAGTAACGGTATCAATATTACTACTACTAATAGATTCTCCTATATTGAATCAAACAACCCCTCACATCAAGCCCCCCCAAAAATGTCCCTGGAACCTAGTCAAAGTACCCACCTTGTCACAACATCAACCGAAACATTTAATGCCCCCATTAATGAACCAAACAACATTATTTCTCCAGTGGTTTCTTCATTAAACCACTCAATCCCTTTAAGCCCCTCACACGGCATTCTTGCTCCAAGCAAGAGTGACAATAACACAAGCTCTTCACTAAACAACACTGACACTTACAATGCCAAGACTACCAAACAATCACCACAGGAGAAACATGAGGACAAGAAGGAATGTTTGGATCAGGGAAGAACAACAACGATCCAACCACATCTTCAACCAAGCAAGAACAATCCCACAACTTTCCCAACCACCAACACTATTCACAACCCTACCAATACAACCAAAGCATACCCCCCAAAGCTGGCTAGAACAGGGACTAATGGGCCATGGATTGAGCATGAACCTAAGGATCAATGAGGAAGACATAATAATACAAATAGAGGATCCATGCTACTTGGCTCAAATGATATCAGAAGGCATGATAATTGCCATAGGGAACATCATAAACAATCCTTGGATCCACCATGCACTAACCTTTCACCAAGGGATGCCATCTCCATGGACACATCTTGCATGGCAGAATCAAACATGGAATCCTCCCCAACCTTTCAACCTTCTCAACACACACTCACCCCTATTCCTAAACATCCAACCTCCCCCAAATTCGGTCCCCCTATTCCAGAACTTGCATGGATCAAACCCAACCATGCGTGGCCCAATTCTGAACCAACAAGCCCCCTTGACACTCCAGCAGTCCCCCAACCACCCATACAACATATTCAACCACCCAGCCCAGCGAGACAAGAGAAGGAAGAAGAGGATGACAACCCAACAGAAAGGATAGTAGAGCATGGAGTGCTAAGGTCACCAAAAACCCTAGTGTTCAAAGCAAGAAAAGAAAAAAGATTCATCTTAAGTTGCCCGCTGGATTTGAGGAAATACTCAATAACTATAAAGAAATTGAGGACGCCTGGGATTTACGAATATGCAATGGTGTTGGCCCCGACAATGTTCTCTAACTTTTGGATGAACCAAGAAAGAACATCGAGTAGGGGGAACTACCCTCCCAACCAGGAGATGAGTTCAAACAATAGAAACATAAGTATGAGTTTCATCTCTTGGAATTGCCGTGGTGTAGGAAATGTGGATTTCAGAAGAGCGTTTAGATCCATGCTTGACTATCATAAACCTAGTGTGGTTGCTCTAATAGAAACAAGATTATTTGATCATCATGTCATTATGAGGGATTTTGGATTTTCAGGTTTAGCACAAGTTGCGGCACAGGGGACCTCGGGAGGAATGACACTAATATGGAACAGCGATGAAGTCAATGTAGATCAAATAGGGGGAACTGACCAAGAGATCCACACCATGGTAAAGGTAAAATCTCTTCCTAAATCTTGGTTATGTTCAATTATCTATGCTAGCAGTTTACTAGAAGAAATAACCATACTTTGGAATAGCCTTAAAACTGTAGCATACAATTACAAAGGGCCTTGGTTAGTATTAGGAGACTTTAATGAAGTCACTAGAGCAAGTGAAAAATTTGGTGGTCTCCCTGTTAATAACAATAGAATCTCAAAATTTATTAATTGCCTTAATACCTGCAATCTTATAGACCTAGGTTTTAAAGGCCCAAAATATACCTGGTTGAATAAGAGGAAAAGGAATAAAAAAGCCTTTATTATGGAGAGACTAGACAGATTTGTAGCCAATAGTGAATGGATTAGTTTATTTCCTGAAGCTTGTGTAAAACACCTGATAAGAACCCACTATGACCACTACCCTATACATCTTGACCTTATTAAAAGATCTAGTCGAAATAATAATATATTTCGTTTAGAAACCATGTGGTTATCACATCCCACTTTTAAGGGTTTAGTAACAGACTGCTGGACAAATCACCCTAATATATCTACTGCTATTGACGACTTCACTAATAAAGCCACTGCCTGGAATAAATACACCTTCGGAAATATTTTTAAAAAAAAGAATGAGATCCAAGCTAGACTAGAAGGCATCCAAAATTCCCCTAACTACACTACTAGCATATTTTTGGCCCACCTAGAAGAGGAGCTTTTAGAAGAACTTCAAAAAATTCTCAAACTAGAAGAGGAATTCTGGAAGCTGAAATCAAGGATCCAGTGGATCCAGGATGGTGATGCAAACACTAAATTCTTTCACCTCACAACTCTACAAAGAAGAAGGAAAAATAGGATCTTTAGCATAAGGGACAAAGCTGGCAACTGGTTCCACAATACAAAGGAACTTGGACATATCATAACTAACTTCTATAAAAATCTATATACCACTAATCACACTTCCTCCCAAAAAAATCTAACTTACATGCCTGCTCTATCCTCAGTCCCTCTAAACGACCATCTCTCCCTCATAAAAGTGCCTGATGAGGGGGAAGTAAGAAATGCCCTCTTCTCTTTTAAGCCTCTAAAAGCACCAGGGCCGGATGACATCCATCCTTTCTTCTACCAAAAATTATGGGGAATTACCAATAACCTCTTGGTTAATTTCTGTAAAGAATCCTTCACTAAGAGGAAAATGATTGAAGCAATGAACAGTACCTATGTCTGTTTAATTCCAAAGCACCAGAATGTTGAAACCTTAAGGAAATATAGACCCATTAGCCTCTGTAATACTGCATATAAGGTAGTCACAAAAATTATAGTTAATAGAATAAAGCCTTTGCTCAACAATATTATTCATCCTTCTCAAACAAGCTTTATAAAGGGTAGGAGAGCCTCTGACAATGCCATTATAGTGCATGAAGTCCAAAACTATTTCAAAAATACAAAAAGGGAATAAAGGGAAAATCATGATCAAAATTGAATTAGAAAAGGCCTTCGATAAACTTGAATGGTCGTTCATTAGATTCTCCTTAAAATCCCTTAACTTTCCAGATGAGCTAATTGAGCTTATAATGTCCTGTGTATCTTCCACATCCACCTCCATTCTCATAAATGGTTCAAGCACAGAATTCTTCACCCCTACTAGAGGCATTAGGCAAGGAGACCCCCTATCCCTGTATTTATTCATAATATGCATGGAAATGCTCTCTAGACTCATTGACCATGATGTAGATTGCCGTAGATGGGACCCTATAACCTTATCAAAAAAGGGTCCCCAATTATCTCACATATTCTTTGCAGACGACCTCATTCTTATGATGGAGGCCAATCAAAAAAGTTGTAACTCTCTCATAGATACTCTGAATAAATTCTGTGAGTTCTCCGGCCAATCCATCAATTTCAGCAAATCTAAAATTATATTTTCAAAAATTACTCACCCTGATAAACAGACTCTACTCAGTATATGTTTAAACATGAAAATATCATGCTCAGTAGGAAAATACCTGGGCTTCCCCATAACAAATCAGTGGCTATCCAAAAAGGACTTCCAATTTATTATCGATAATCTAAACAATAAACTAAAAGGATGGAAAAGCCGCTTCCTGAACCTAGCAGGAAGAACCACCCTCATTAAAGTAACCCTTGCAGCCATTCCCAATCACAACATGCAAATTTTTGATCTGCCAAGGGCTACCCAAAATAAGATAAATTCCATCCAACGAAACTTCATATGGGGTAGCACGGAGGAAAAAAAAAAGTGTCACCTACTCAATTAGAATAAAGTCGCTTCTCCAAAGAATCAAGGAGGCCTAGGACTCTATTAAACCAGTTATAAAAATAAGGCCTTCAGCACTAGTCTTGCCCGGAGATATTCAAACAACAAAGAAGCCCTTTGGGTCAAGGTTCTTCACAGCAAATATGATAGGATTTCTCCTCACAATAGCATATTAATCCCTAATCCTGGATCCTCACATATCTGGAAAAACATTCATAAAGGAAAAAAGATTTGCCAAAAAGGAATTAATTGGATTATTGGTAATGGGGAAAATATAAACCTTTGGAATAACCGTTGGATAAACCAAGAAAACAATCTAAGAAGCAGTATCCAGGGGCCTCTCCAAAAAGGGGAAGAAGACATGAAAGTAAGCTCAATCATCCAGCATGGCTCCTTTAACCTATCAATACTATCCTTCGAGTTTCCTGAAGACATAATCCTAAAAATCCATAGCACTTATATACAACAATCCCAACCTGGTAGGGATAAAATACCCTGGAACATACCAGACCATAATTCCTTCTCAGTCAAGGCAGCCTATGATCTTGCTACTCTTCAGGATACTCAAACTGAGGAAAACAACCTTGATTATAAGTGGATTTGGAAATGCAACACCCTTAACAAGCTAAAGTACTTCATGTGGTTGCTTACCCTCAATGGACTCCCAACAACCACCTTTCTAGCAAAACGCAATATCTGCACTTCAGATATTTGTACCATATGTGGAACTGAAAAGGAGGACATAAAACACATGCTCTTCTATTACACCTACTCAAAGGAAATATGGAGGCAATGTCACATAAAGCACAACTATCCATCTTTGGATAACGGGTTATCTACCTTCCATTGGCTTAAGCACCAACTAAAATCAAACAAGCGCTATAACCAATACATCACTTGGCCCATCCTCTTACCTTTCCTCCTTTGGTATTTATGGACCACGAGAAATGAAAGAATTTTTTACAAAAGTAGCCCATATCCCAACATTAGCAAAGTGATTAATAGCACCCAGGAATTCCTCTTCCTTAGCAATTGGAGCCCTACTAGATCACCAAAAAGAACAATCCTCATTAAATAGGACCACCAGACCTAGGGACCTACAAATTAAATATAGACGGATCATGTCTAGGTAGCCTAGGAAGGGGAGGCACAGGAGGGATTTTCAGAGATAGCAACGGGAAATGGATACTAGGATTTAGTAAGGGATTTGCCAATGCAACAAATATCCAAATGGAAGCCATGTCCCTATTACAGGGACTACAACTAGCCATTCAAAAAAGACTAACCCCTTTAGTCATTGAAACAGACTGCCAGGAACTTATTAATATGATTAACAATGAAAAGATGTTTTATCGAAATATTATTGATGATTGCAGATTCCTATTATCTGAGGTGGGATCACCACCATTGAAACATGCATTCAGGGAAGCTAATGGGGTCGCGGACGCCTTAGCCAAGAATGGATGCAGTCTGGACTCTTTTGCTGATTTAAACTTGTACTATTATCTGCTTGTATTTGCTATTTCAGTTTTAATAGAGATGGGATAGGCACTGCGTGGCCTAGATAAATCTCATATTGTAATGACTACTAAGTTTTATGTTATGAATAAATGTCTCTAATTACCAAAAAAAAAACTGTTCTCTATCCTAGAAGGGCGGACCCACATGGG
This sequence comes from Nicotiana glauca, assembly GCA_026770625.1. Classification (NCBI taxonomy): domain Eukaryota; kingdom Viridiplantae; phylum Streptophyta; class Magnoliopsida; order Solanales; family Solanaceae; genus Nicotiana; species Nicotiana glauca. Next base: position 39,962 of record MU670192.1, on the reverse strand, counting down.
GTCAAGAAGGTTCATTTGAACCCGATTCGTCGAAAAATAACACTGTATATATAGGTATATTTTATCTTTCTTCCAGTAAATGCAGTTATATAATTATTGTTGACCCCGCTTAGCACAAAGTCACTGCCCGATCCATTGGCAAAGTGGGTTCAAAATTCCTAGAATGTGTAGATTCCAATCCAGTTTGCCTTGTATCTCGGGCACTCTTTTTTGCCCTACATACAACACTCTCTTTTCCCCCTACACACATACAATATAGGAAAATTTCTACTTCTCCTACATACAAAGAACATTAAGAAAGTTTCTTATTTCTCTTTTTTAGACTAGAAATTTATATACACAATTTAGGAAAGAAAATTACACATTTTTAATAATTTTTTTTACATCTTTGTACATTTATTTCTTCGTATTTTGAACTCTCTTGATAAAAATTCTGGGTCCGCCACGGCTAGAATATAGAATTTCAGGAATACAACCCGATGGCGTCCAATGATCTACTCTTCATCTTGTTCATCTCGACTGTCATCAACCTCGTTGCCCTTATTGCAAGATCGGGAGTGGCAAACGGGTGGGTCGGGTCGAGTATAGTTCGGGTCAAAACGGATAATAAAAAATAGATAAATTATTCGATCCGATCCATATTTAATACGGATAAAAAACAGGTTAATCAGCGGATAATATGAGTAACCATATTATCCATGACTTCTTGCATATGATCACTTTTGGGAGAATTCTTAGTCTCCCTAACTTGAGGAACCCCCAATTTGAGCTTTTACAAATGTAAAAGTTAGGCACAGTGGTTATCAATTGGTTATCCATCGGTTAACCATTTTCTAAATGGATAATATGGTTCTTATCCGTATTATTTGGCCCGTTTTTTAAAAGTTTACTATCCAACCCATTTTTTAGCGGATAATATGGGTGATTAATTATTTTCTTTTAACCATTTTGTCACTCCTATGCAAGACCAATTATTTTTCTTTGGCAAAATACCTTAAACCACCCCTAAACTTGGCTCAGATTATTAGTATCCTCCCCGGACTATGCTCGGTCTTAATTACCCTCCTCAACTTGGCCTTGTGAGGGCCATTACCCCCTAAACGCTGATGTGGCAAAAAGTGGGGGTGCACTCGCCTGCCACGTGTATTTTCCTGTCTACGTGGCATTTTTTGAAAAATAAAATATAAATTGTATTCGAAAAAAATTATCTAAAAGGTAATATTCTTAAAAAGGTAAAAAAATATTTTATTTTTAAAAAAATTGCACATAGACAGGAAAAATTTACGTGGCAGGCGAGTGCACCCGCACTTTTTGCCACATTAACGTCTAGGGGGTAATGACCCTCACAAGGCCAAGTAAAAGGGTTAATTAAGATCGGGTATAGTCCAAAGAGGATACTAATAATCTGAGCGAAATTTAGAAATGGTTTAAGGTATTTTGCCTTTTTCTTTTCCAGTTAAGTCTTAAAAAATAGGAAAAACTGTCTTATTAAAGTAACTCGTCTTGCCACCTCCAACATATATCACAAGTAAGTTTGAAGGGAACCAAAATAATTGACTAGACAGAAATGTAACACTGATCTTTTTGGAATTTTATTCATAGGCCGTGTTTTTGTTCTCATTGTATTCTGCTTAATACAATCAGCAATTGCGATATTGACACAAAATAATGAAGGCGTAATGATTTTCTGGCTACTTAAATTTGTAGGGCTTTTAAAAGGCGATACACGAATTTTAGATTTTCCCGTTTAAACACTCCAATTTGACAAAATGGGTAATAATAAACACATCCACTAGAAAGTGTATATCAATTGAGCTGACATGTATGACACATCATGCTAAACTATTTATTACATGCCATATGTTATTTGTGGGTCCCATTTTTAAATACAAAATAAGAAAAAAAAATTACAAATACAAAAAGGAAAAAAAAAAAAAAAAAAACTCCTGAAACATACTACCCAACCGCCCCCTTCACTGTGGGAGTACTGTGGCACACATCAGAGCGAACTATGGAAGCGGGAAAGCCATGGCCTTTTCTTCATTGCGTTCAACCTCTTCTTCTGTGTAACAGAGTCCGATTTTGCCAGCGCTCTTTCTCTGCCGAGCCCTTGTCTCCGATTTTGGCAGTCAAAGACAAAGACAAAGAGAAAATGATATCTGATTCCGACAGGGGAAACGCCAGAGTACGATGTCCCGACTTTAGGAATCAGCCGACCACTTTCTGAGATACTCAAAGAGCTGAACAAAAAGGTCCGTGATTCCCCCAACAAGTTTCGCCACGAACCTAATGGCTTCTCCGTCAAATATATCCCCTGGCATATTGTGAATAGGATTCTGAACTTACATGCTCCGGCATGGTCTGGTGAAGTTCGTAGCATCACTTACTCATCTGATAGCATCACTTAATCCATGGTGAACACCTGGGAAGATGAAAACATTTGAAAAGTCTTTTTTCTTTTTTCTTTTTTTTTTATTTATATTTTATTCTAATTCTAATTTTTTAAGTAAAAACAATATTATTCACGCGCCTTGGCAGCGTGATTTGCACAAAGTTTAGTCATGTCAGCTGTAGTGCTTCCACATATGCATGGTCAACGGTCAAAAGTATTTATTATTACTCATTTTGTCAAGTTGAAGTGTTCAAATGAGAAAATCAAAAGTTCCTATATCGCCAATAAATAATGAGCACATGCATGTACAAGATCAGTAAACAAAATAGCGAAGGCTAAAGAATTTCTATGGAAGCCCCGAGTAAATTCATCTTTTTCCTTCTAATGGCCCAGCGATAATGGTGGATGAAGGAGAAGACGACAAATATTAACCAAGAAGTTTTTACCTATATATAAGACAGAATAGGGGACGAAGAACACTGTAATATAAGATTTTACACAATGTAATATGTGTTGTACTATAAACTTGTTACATTATTGGTGAATGAATATTTGCCCATGTGTACACTCAAAATTCAATCCTTCACTTTTCCTCTTTTTTTTGGATTATATGTGTTCACCTATTTGGGGGAAATTGTTAGCCAAAACGAAGGGGAAAATTGTGTTTATATTAGCATCTATATCTCTAGTTCGCATTTGAAGAATGCTATAAATCGTAAGTCATGCTATAAAACGCCTTTTGAAATCGCAGCACGCAAATTCGTTATAACATTTGAAGTAATCGGAGTTGAGGGATGTGTGTTTAATCGCAACTGATGAATGCGTTTGTAAGATGCAACTGTGTTGGGAATAAACCCCCACAGAAATAATATTCACGGTAATAAAAGCGGAATAATAATGTAGCACCGAGATACGGTAATTAACAAAAATAAAAGAGTAACAATGACACCAAGATTTTTACGTG
>MU670191.1:156871-171044 GCA_026770625.1 Nicotiana glauca | reverse complement strand
AATCTGAAAACTTTTGTAGTATATCGATATCTTTATTTACTGAGCTAGCTAAACAAGAATAATATTTATTATTTTCATTTTTTAACTTTTATTTTATAATTTTCTATAACTCAAATAAATTATCTAATAATATTTACATAATTTTTTAAAAAATACGTATTTATTGCTACGGGTACACGCGCAAAGCGCGTACCTTAAAACTAGTATAATAAAAAAAATATAGAACAAAAAAGTTATTCACTAACTATATAAGTACTTTTGATTCATTATTGGGTATATCGTATTGACAAGTAAGATAACAATTGAATTTTATTAAAATAATATAATCTAATGGGATCAAATAAGTCCGATCATAATTTAGTTTAATTAATATTTTTAATACTAACCGCGATGCGCGGATAAATCTAAAGAAGAAAAAAAAAATTGTTGTAAAATTTCTGAATTAAAGTAAAGAACTAAAAGCACTTCTTATTAAACAATATTTTGGTACAATAAAATTAGTCATGATCTTTAGGATTACAATACTTAGTCCAACAAAATTAATATTTAGGACTCTACAATATGTGCAATAGAAGGACAATACACAATTATCTTGATGTTATCACACAAAAGAAAAACAAATAAAAATTACAAATTTACCAGGAAATCATTTTCACTTCGAACTCCATCCTTCATCTTGAATAGAATTCTAAGTTGTTGCAATTGAACCACTCTTTTCAAACCAACTTGCATGAACTCGTTAGCTTTCTCTGCTGGAAACTTCAATCCAACAAATGAATTAATGTAATCATCAAAGTCAAATGCTCCACAATATCATAAAAATATCTTTGGATAACTTATTTGCATTATCGGCATTCCTCAACTACGGTTGGTGGATCTTAGATTGTTGTATCACTTCATGCTTCCTAAATTATCAACATCCTCAAATTTTCCAGCCAAGACTTATTCCTAAATGCATACGATATAATACAAATATTTACATAAAATAAGAGAGGATACATTGCCAAAATTTGATACTAAAGACCAAATAGGGTAAATGTACAAATTATGTACGTTTATTCTAAAAAAATAATATGGGTGAGTGCATATATCTTCATAGCCTTATTTTCATTTGAGGATGCAATTAGCTCGCTAAATCATGCCGTATTAATCATACAATAGCTATTTACTAAGTATCAACGCAATGAATAGATAATATAAAGGAAAATTAACTGTTCATCGTATATAAATTTTTCCATTGATGATAGAAGTGTAATCACCCTTTGTACTATTCAAGACTATTCCAAACCTGCATAAAAATTTATAAGATGCAGATTTATCAAGAAATCCTTATACTTCAATTGAAAGGTGACCGTAGTATTATTTTAACCACTAATTCACAAAATTATAATTATTTATTGTCATATCTATCATAGTAAACCATCTTATTAAATGTGTAAACACTGGGGACAGACACAAAGAACCATCATCACATGGAGCAACAATAATTATCAACGATTCAACATGACCAAGTAAACTCCTTACCTTCTAAAGAGTAAGCTTTCATAAACCATTGAAGAAGCCAATTTAAAAGCTATCTAGAAAGAGTTACATGGCATGCTTCTTCCCTTACAATTGTATAGACTTTTCCTACGCCTCAAAAGTCAATTCTTTTAGTGTTCCATTTTGATATATACCATATCTAATAAAACCTAATGAAACATGGTCCTTAGTTATAAGGTTAACCAAAATACAAATATGATTATTCCATGAGTTTAAGTTTCGATGAATTAAAAGCATATCACCGTCGACACAAAATTTTGCACAAAACTCAATTATAATATATATTTACATAAAGAAACTCAATTTTAATATACTTTGCATAAAGCACACCATTCTCGATAAAAATTCATAATATAAACTCAATTATAATACATTTTACAAATTCCAAACTTACGGGTCTTGTTGGAGCAACTGCATACAGAATACCAGATTTGGCAGAATTATAAACAATCTAGACATATATCTATAAAGAATGATAAGAGATTATTGAAGATATAAACAGATCACAAATGTATCGAACATCGATGCTCCTTAAAAATGCTAACATTTGTATCAACTATAAATTCTTAGTAATAATTTTGTTGTATTATTTCGAAGAGAGACTTCTAATAATATTATACACGAAATGTAGGATGATCGAAGAAGTGCCCATCTCAAGTGACAATGTGTTGCTTTTGAGTTCATGTTAAAGCATTTTTATTTCTCATGCACGTCTATTCGAAGAAGCCTTCGTAACGTTTCGAGCTTAGGGAAGCACTTCTCCCTTCTAACAAACTTATGCATAAAGCACATTACATGTAGACTACTTACTACAAAGCAATATATTGGAAGGGAAGGAAAAGTGCTTCAACATATATCCTTTAAGCGTATAAAGAGATCTAAAATTGAGAAGAGAGGGATAAAATATAACTTGAAAAATTAAGCAATAAAAATATTATTTTACCCTTACAAATATCTAATTCTTACTCCACCTCCCTTGTTTCATCTAATAATTGACAACTATCTATTCAATCATTCATTGTCTATAAGTGTAATGCTAATTAACATTCTAAGGCAAACCAACTTTAACAGGATGAATCATATTTCATCTTGATAGTTATGTTGCTGAAATAATAATTATCTAGATCTTTCTATAACTAATAAGAACTATTAATCAAAAGATTACCAAAATATTTTGGAGCATCATCATCTTAGTTCTATGTTATGGTTCATAGAACTTTTATAATATGTTGCATAGATGAAGAACAAAACTAGCTTGTGGAGAATGGAAGAAAACTCAATTGTACGCCAAATCAAATTATCTAAGTAGTTATTTTCTAAATTTGTTAATAAGTTGATTATACAATTAACGATCTCATTGTTCCACATCTAAAAATGCTAGACAAACGTATAGAATAGATGCACCAAGCATAACATGTTTAGGTTTCTGTTCTTTGAATGAAGTTCTTAAAACACCTTCAAATCTATGCGATTCTAATTTCCTGGTAGCAAAAACATATATTAACAGAATCACATGGTCACTTTATTAGATTTCGGAACTGGAACAATTGCAGTACAGAAATCCAGGCACGGGAGAAAAAAAACTTGAGCAATAGCTCTCGTGATCAATGGATTCCACAGAGTATTCCTTATCGATAAATTAAAGTCATCTTTTTTTTCGCCTGCCTGTTTTGCTCAAGTGCGTTCTACTGAGGTAAATGACGCATCCCATTTTTTTCACTTGAGGATTTCACAACTTGCGAAACTACTATAAATACTACTATACGACATAGAAAGTTTTAAACAGTATATTAATTTTGAACTTACCAGATTATTCCCAAAAAATATGAATCTTGAAGTTGAAATTTTACATTAAACACATTATTCAAATTTATTTTTTCTAATCTCTCAAAAAAGGTATTCCTCATTGATAGAAAGAAGATAATTACAATTTGTGATGCAATTTTAATTATAAGTTGGTCATACCAGAAGAAGAGAAACAATATCCTTGTTGTTCCCGTGATCCAATAGATTGCTGCTCTGGATCAGATAACTGAATCAAAAGGGGAAATCCCAATAAGGCCTGCTATGGAACAATTAAAAAAAAGAATTTAATACAGAGAAACATGACGTAAGCATGAAATTTTATACCTTTAAATCTTTCTCATAGACGGTAAACTCTCTCCCTTATTGATTTTTTCTCGCCCTTGGATTCAATGGATTTTGGATTTTGGCTAAACGATTGGTGGGTTCAAACACATACTTAAATTATAAGACTCCTTTAAGTTTCAAATTAAGATAAGACACCCTTTCACAATGCCAAGACAAAAACATGCTAGTATTATTGTTGATACTGTCAATATAAACAAAAAACCGAAACATACATACAATGAATTTATGAATCTCTTTGTGGCTGAGAGGTACCCGCGAAGGAGGTAGCATCTTGGCGTAGCAGAGTGTTGATCGGAGTAGAAAATAGTTAGACTTGAAGAAAATCTTAGAGCAGTTATATGAATCCCGTCAGTTATCACTCGAATACTCAGATTATAACGTTTCCGTTTTCCTGTAATTACTGAGATCGTGCAGATTGTGGGATATGAGCACGCAAAGGTTTTTTTTAGTTTAAAATATAGCAATAATTAAAAATTAAAAAAGAATAGAGTTATAATATGCATAGGAAATGAAGTTTTCCTAACTGATTTTCCTCCAGCAGTTTTCGGTGTTGTATCCTTTTTGTGCGCTTTGGGTTTTCAATTTCGTGGGATCATGGAAAACGTGTCCTTTTTGAACTGTAACAATTGTTTTTTCCTAAATATGAAATTTATAATATTAATCTAAAATCAATTTTCTTTTTACAGAGAGAAAAAAATGTGTCCTTTATTTGTGCTAAGTAAAATCAGTTTTTTTTTTAAATATCAAAATTCTGAAATTTTGAATTCTGAAAAAAAAACTGTCATTTATATTTTCTTTAAAATAAATTTGAAACTCCAACAAAGTTGGAGAATTGTCCAAAACATTTATATGTGTCAATATAATATTATGCCACTTGTCATCATAATATTTCTTTGACTCTCCTATTATATATTAATAGATATAGATTTTAAAACTCACATTTGAAACTACTCTCGATTTGAATGGGTAGTTTTTCGTCTTCTTTCTTCGTTTTTTATAGCTTTTTTTTTGGCTTTTTAAAAAAAAAAAAATTAAAAACTTCAACTTGAAACTACTCCAACTAAATTTGAATGGGTAGTTATTTATTTATATATTTATATTTTTATTTTTTATTATAGTTAATTAATTATAAGATATCTATATTTATTAATGTAATTAAAGTAACGAATATATATATATATGGTATTTTTTTTAATTATTTTTGTTTTTTAGATATATTTAAATTCAAAAAGAATAACCAATAACTAATTATTAACTAAATAGCTAATTTAATAACTAAGTATACCATGTGGCTTTTTCTGAAACTGCCACATGGCTTTTTCTGAAACTGCCACATGGCTTAAGGAGAGGATTTTTTCCTCTCCTTTTAATAATATATAGACATTTATTTGCCTCTCCTATTATATATTAATAGATATAGGTTTTAAAACTCACATTTGAAACTACTCTCGATTTGAATGGGTAGTTTTTCGTCTCTTTTTTTCGTTTTTGATAGCTTTTTAAAAAAAAAAATAATTTAAAAACTTCAACTTGAAACTACTCCAACCAAATTTGAATGAGTAGTTATTTTTTTATATATTTATATTTATATTTTTCTTTTTTATTATAGTTAATTAATTATAAGATATATATATTTATTAATATAATTAAAGTAACCAATTAATATATATATATATATATATATATATATGGTATTTTTTTAATTATTTTTGTTTTTTAGATATATTTAAATTCAAAAAGAATAACCAATAACTAATTATTAACTAAATAACTAATTTAATAACTAATTATGCCATGTGGCTTTTTCTGAAACTGCCACATGGCTTAAGGAGAGGGTTTTTTCCTCTACTTTTAATAATATATAGATTTTAGTACTTTTATACCTTAAATAGTTCTGTAATGACCCGACCCGTCATTTCTTGTGTTTCAGCGCCGTTATCCCTGTTTTATGATTTTCCATGTGTAATTATATGTGTTTGGTAAGTTTGAAGTGGTTTGGTTTGAAATTGGATAGAAATGGGACCAATAGACTCTTTAAGGAAAACTTAAGTTGGAAAAGTCAATCCGACGTTGACTTATGAGTTAAAGGGCTCGGAACGGATTTACGATGGTTCGACTAGTTTCGGGGGATGATTTATGACTTAGTAGTGAAAACGGAAGTAAATTCGGAGGTCCGGAGTGAAAGTTAGCCTAGTTTGGCGAAGTTGGAATTTTGGCGAAATCCGGTTGGTAGGCGAGATTTTAATCCGAGGGTCGGAATGGAATTTCGAGAATTTCTGTAGCTTCATTATGTGATTTGAGATGTGTGCGCAAAATTTTATGTCATTCGGAGGTGATTTGGTCGGGTTTTTGATCAAATGTGTATTTTAGAAGTTTTGGAAGAACTTAGGCGCAAATTCGATGTAACTTAATGATTTTGATGTTGTTAGAGGTGTTTTGATGATTGGAACAAGTTTCAATAATGTTTTAAGATATGTTTGTGCTTTTGGTTGAGGTCCCGGGGACCTCAGGATGATTTCGGATAGCTAACGGAAACTTTTGAAGTTGGAAAATTTCATAATAGACGAAATTATAAATGAGTGTGCACAACATCTCACTTTGGACGATCATATCTCCCGTTATGTAAGGAGTTGTGTGAGCTAAAACCTATCAAATTAAAGCTCTTTGAGTCTAGCTTCCAACGCAACAAACTGTTCGTCATTTGGAGAAGTATACAAGAAGTTATGACCATTTCACTAGTCAGGTGTCAGAGCGCGCGAAGTCGCGCGTTTTGCGCGTCTGAGGCAGTATACTCAGCAAAATGCACGAAGAAACGCGCGAAGACTGTGCGTTTCGTGCGTCTGGAGGATTTTTAAGTGTCTTAAGGACCGGAAATAAGAGAAATGGAGTCATTTCTCAAGCCTAGGGTTCTCCCAACACCCCCAATTCGACCAAGGCACCCTATTGCACTCCTAAGGTAAGATTTTTGGAGTATTTTGAGTTGATTACTACTCCTAAACACTTTTATTAACATGGATTGATCTTGGAAATCCTTAGATTTCACTCAAATCCCGAAATTGATCCAAGAACACTACAAATTGGATTCTCAAGATTCTTACTACAAGAGGTATATCTATCATCTCTAACTACTCTATGGTGATTATTTATGTATGATATATATACATTTGAACTCATGTGATGATGATGGAAAACCATAAGTGCCTAACCTAGGTTGTGTTGGTTGTAGAGATTGTGAAAGGGTTTAATTAAGAAGGTTGATGGTTGGGTATGAATGAATGGTCGTACATATGTTGTTGGAAGTTATAAATTGGTTAGGAAATGATGGTGGAGTGAATTTGTTGGTTAATGGTGCTAGTTGGATAAACCAATACTATAGTAAGGAGGTGTAAATATCTATGCCTACAAGGTGTTTGATAATATGCCTAAATGGCATAAGTTATAGAATTTATTACTAACATTGGCCCTATTGAATGTGTATTGTGGATTGAAGCTTATCTAAGAGTAGTGGATCATTTTAGTACTATCAAGGGGCAAGTCCCAGATATGTAGGACTAAAACACCGTCTTTTAGAAATCGAACTTCATCGATTTTTGTGTGATTTTGGGCAGATTCGTCACGTGAGGAAGCAAATCTGAAGGGCAAAGGCATCGCGAAGTAGACTTTTGGCCGCCTTGAGGTGAGTAATGGGTGTAGATGATTACCTGAGGGTTCGAAACCCCGGTATATCACATTGTGACGCTATTATGAGACTAGACACGCACTCCATGGATAGTGCGGGGTCGTATGTGTTGTAAATTGTGACTCGGTCCAATCCGAGGGATTAATTGTGCTATGTAGAAATTGTTTCGCATTCTTTATTGTGATATCTGGGCTTGAAGCCGTGTTTGGGGCCTTGGGCCGACTTGTATAATCCTTCAGGGATTGATATGGTTGAATCATCTTGACATGCATATTATTTGACTACAGTCCAAAGGTTTTAAACACTGTTTTGCAAACTCAGCCACATTTATATGTTTTGAAAACTAAATGGCTTTTAAATGAGGATTTTGGGCTGATGAATACTATTTTAACTATTTTGGACTGCATATGATTCAGGAAACAGTGGTAACTATTGACACTGTATGATATTGATATAGCGCTTGGGCTGAAGGAGCCCCTCCGGAGTCTGAACCCCCACAGTGAGCGCGGGTACCCATATGGATGGCTCGGGCTGCACGCCGCAGTGTTCATGCATTGCATTGCATCGCATACATATATTCTCTGTTGCCTTATTTGGTTATATCTGGAAATTTTACGGTATAGAACTGTGTAGCTAGCTTTACATTGTGCTTTATTGTGGTTCCTTGCTTTCGGGTTTTCATACATATTTATTACTCGCTGAGTTGGTAGACTCACCCCATACTCCCTGCACCTTGTGTGCAGATTTAGGTGCTCCTGAGGCATAGAGTTGCTGTTGCTGCTGACTTTCAGACAGACGGAGACTTGAGGTAGCTGCCAACGTCCGCAGGACCCACTTCTCCGATCCTTATTATTTTCTTTCCCAGTATTTCAGACTCTGTATTACTTTCGGTTCAGGCATTGTATCCTTCACTTTCCAGACTTGTATACTGTCTTGGTAGAGGCTCAGTACTCGTGACCCCTCGATTTTAGGTGGATTGTTGTTCAGCTATGTTCTAAATCGTGTTGCTTATCCCTGACTGGGAGTTTTGTTATGAAACTGGTTGTTTTAAATCTTGAATTCCTTCTTCTTGAGCTGGAATGTCATTCTTGGTAAAGGATTGGTCGGGCTTGCCTAGCCTTGCGGCCGGGCGCCATCACGACCGGGAATTGGGTCGTGGCAAGTTCTATGCTTTTTTTTTTCTCTCTTTTTGGTGTTATGTGAAGGTGAGATAGTTTTATATTTTTTTCTTAGTTATTGTTTTAGTAAATTATTTGTTTATTTACTTTTATTTTGTTTATGATTTTTTAAATGGCTAGATTAATAGAGAGTAAAACATAAATTTTTTAGTAGAAGTCTGTAAAGGAAAATTTCTTATACTTGATTAAAGATTGTAAGAGTTATTTTATAAAATTTAGTGGAATATTAAGAAAAATGGATATTTCTTGTCCAACCATTTTTTATGTAGAAAACAAAGCACTTGCAAAATGATATTTTTCAGGGGCATAATGGTAAAAAGGAGCAACATACAAAATTCACTTTGTTATACCTGGAAATCTCTACTGTCGATTGTTATCACAAAAATATTAGCATTTTTCAATTGAACCCGGTTGGATAAAATTTTGGGTCCGTCACATCTAGTGGCAAGGTGTTGAATATTTCTAAATGGGAAAGTATATCACTGAGTTACTTGGATTTGCCCGTTGCTACTAGGGAATATTTAAACATAAAATTGCACTGTTTATCTCTTAAGGAATTAATCTTTAAATATTATCTCCTTTTTTAATTTTATTACAAAAATAAACTCCTTGAAATTGTTCCTTTACTTCTGGCCTGAAGTCACAGTCTTTGGCTCATGACAAATAAACAGGGGCGGAAGGGTGTTCATTCGAACCCTCTTAGTCCAAAAATTATCATGTATATATAATGTAAAATTTAATTTTTAATTCTAAATATTATGTTTTGAATTCTCTTAATACAATTCAAAAGTATAGTTTAGTGATCAAAGTAGTTAAAAATATGTGTATGGTCAATAATTGTATTCCCAATAACTACAATCTTTTTAATTTTTTCCTTTTTTCGAATCCTTAGCGGTAATTTTGCATCTGCCACTCAGGACCAGATCCCAGCGGTGGATGTCCCAGCAGCACCTACTCAGGCACCGGCAGTGCCCATTGTGATACCTGGTCTCCAGGAGACGTTGGCTCAAATATTATCAGTCTGCACCGGGTTAGCTCAGGTGGTATCAGCTACTGCAGTGGCTACTTCTCAGACAGGGGGTGGTTATCAGACCCCTACTACTCACACTCCAGAGCTGGTTGTTCAGGGCTTGCAGACCCCAGAGGCAGCCCCTATTGCTCCAGTTGCTCCAGCAGCACCGGTTGCCCCAGTTGCGCCAGTTGCGCCAGCTCCGGGTTATGTTGTTCCGATTATGGCAGAAGACGAGCAGCGCCGTTTGTAGAGATTTGGTAGACTTCAGCCGCCGACTTTCAGTGGTGCAGAGGGCGAGAATGCTCAGGGATTTCTGGACAAGTGTCAGCGCATGCTCCGTACAGCAGGGATATTGGAGTCCAGCGGGGTATCTTTTAGTACTTTTCAGTTCACAGGTGCACCATTCACCTGGTGGGAGGAGTTCGAGAGGCGTAGGCCTGTTAGTGCAGCGCCCCTCACCTGGCAGCAGTTCTCCACTATGTTTCTGGAGAAGTATATTCCGCAGTCCCGTACCAGTATCATGACCGACATTTGCTTGTTCTTAGAGATCGGGTCCAGCGAGGCGATGCCAAGGATGTGACTATTGACAGTGATGGTGTTCTGAGAATGCAGGGCCGTATTTGTATGCCCAATGTAGATGGGATTCGAGAGATGATATTGGCAGAGGCTCACAGCTCGCGATACTCCATTCATCTGGGAGTCGCGAAGATGTATCAGGATTTGAGGCAGCTCTATTGGTGGAGAAGAATGAAAAAGGATATTGTGGGTTATGTAGCTCGGTGTCTTAATTGTCAGCAGGTGAAGTCCGAGCATCAGAGACCTGGTGGTTTGCTTCAGCAGATGGTTATTCCCGAGTGGAAATGGGAAAGGATCACGATAGATTTTGTGACTGGTCTCCCTCGGACAGCGAGGAAGTTTGATTCGATATGGGTGATTGTGGATCGGTTGACCAAGTCCGCTCATTTCATCCCAGTGTGTACCACTTATTCTTCAGAGCGGTTGGCGGTGATCTTCATTCGTGAGATTGTCCGATTGCATGGTGTTTCGGTTTCTATTGTATCAGATAGAGGTACTCAGTTCACCTCTCAGTTTTGGAGAGCTTTTCATCGAGAGATGGGTACTCAGATTGAGTTGAGTTCAGCATTTCATCCTCGGATAGACGGACAGTCCGAGCGGACGATTCAGGTATTGGAGGATATGTTGCGTGCCTGTGTGATTGATTTTGGTGGTTCTTGGGAGGAGTTCCTGCCCCTTGCAGAGTTTGCTTACAATAACAGCTACCAATCCAGTATTCAGATGGCGCCGTATGAGGCTTTATATGGGAGACGGTGTAGATCTCCGGTTGGTTGGTTCGAGCCCGGTGAGGCTAGACTATTGGGTACAGAGGTGGTTCAGGATGCTTTAGAGAAGGTGAAGGTGATTCAGGAGCAACTTCGTACAGCTCAGTCGCGTCAGAAGAGTTATGCAGATCGGAGAGTCCGAGATTTATCTTTCATGGTTGGCGAGAAAGTTTTGCTGAAGGTTTCGCCTATGAAAGGCGTTATGAGTTTCGGGAAGAAAGGAAAGTTGAGTCCACGGTTTATAGGTCCTTTTGAGATACTTGGTAGGATTGGGGAGGTGGCCTACAAGCTTGCTTTGCCACCCAGATTGTCGGGAGTTCATCCGGGGTTCCATGTCTCTATACTCCGGAAGTAGGTTGAGGACTCGTCCCATGTTTTGGACTTCAGTTCGATTCAGCTAGATGATGATTTGACTTATGATGTGGAGCCAGTAGCCATTTTGGGTCGTCAGGTTCGCAAGTTGAGATCTAAGGATATAGTATCCGTGAAAGTTCAGTGGAGAGGTCGTCCCGTGGAGGAGGCTACATGGGAGACCGATCAGGAGATGCAGAGCAGATACCCTCACTTGTTTACTGCTTCAGGTATGTTCCTTGACCCGCTCGAGGACGAGCGTTTGTTTTAGTTGGGGAAGATGTAATGACCCGACCCGTCATTTCTTGTGTTTCAGCCCCGTTATCCCCGTTTTATGATTTCCCATGTGTAATTATATGTGTTTGGTAAGTTTGAAGTGGTTTGGTTTGAAATTGGATAGAAATGGGACCAATAGACTCTTTAAGGAAAGCTTAAGTTGAAAAAGTCAACCCGGCGTTGACTTATGAGTTAAAGGGCTCGGAACGGATTTCCGATGGTTCGACTAGTTTCGGGGGATAATTTATAACTTAGTAGTGAAAACAGAAGTGAATTCAGAGGTCCAGAGTTAAAGTTAGCCTAGTTTGGCGAAGTTGGAATTTTGGCGAAATCCGGTTGGTAGGCGAGATTTTGATCCGAGGGTCGGAATAGAATTTCGAGAATTTCTGTAGCTTCATTATGTGATTTGAGATGTGTGCGCAAAATTTTATGTCATTCGGAGGTGATTTGGTCGGGTTTTTGATCAAATGTGTATTTTAGAAGTTTTGGAAGAACTTAGGCGCGAATTCGATGTAACTTAATGATTTTGATGTTGTTAGAGGTGTTTTGATGATTGGAACAAGTTTCAATAATGTTTTAAGATATGTTTGTGCTTTTGGTTGAGGTCCCGGGGACCTCGGGATGATTTCGGATGGCTAACGGAAACTTTTGAAGTTGGGAAATTTCATAATAGACGAAATTGTAAATGAGTGTGCACAAGACCTCACTTTGGACGATCATATTTTCCGTTATGTAAGGAGTTGTGTGAGCTAAAACCTTTCAAATTAAAGCTCTTTGAGTCTAGTTTCCAACGCAACAAACCGTTCGTCATTTGGAGAAGTATACAGGAAGTTATGACCATTTCACTGGTCAGGTGTCAGAGCGCGCGAAGTCGCGCGTTTCGCGCGTCTGAGTATGCGTGAAGAAACGCGCGAAGACTGTGCGTTTCGCTCGTCTGGAGGATTTTTAAGTGTCTTAAGGACCGGAAATAAGAGAAATGGAGTCATTTCTCAAGCCTAGGGTTCTCCCAACACCCCCAATTCGACCAAGGCACCCTATTGCACTCCTAAGGTAAGATTTTTGGAGTATTTTGAGTTGATTACTACTCCTAAACACTTTTATTAACATGGATTGATCTTGGAAATCCTTAGATTTCACTCAAATCCCGAAATTGATCCAAGAACACTACAAATTGGATTCTCAAGATTCTTACTACAAGAGGTATATCTATCATCTCTAACTACTCTATGGTGATTATTTATGTATGATATATATACATTTGAACTCATGTGATGATGATGGAAAACCATAAGTGCCTAACCTAGGTTGTGTTGGTTGTAGAGATTGTGAAAGGGTTTAATTAAGAAGGTTGATGGTTGGGTATGAATGAATGGTCGTACATATGTTGTTGGAAGTTATAAATTGGTTAGGAAATGATGATGGAGTGAATTTGTTGGATATGGTGCTAGTTGGATAAACCAATACTATAGTAAGGAGGTGTAAATATCTATGCCTACAAGGTATTTGATAATATGCCTAAATGACATAAGTTATAGAATTTATTACTAACATTGGCCCTATTGAATGTTGTATTGTGGATTGAAGCTTACCTAAGAGTAGTGGATCATTTTAGTACCATCAAGGGGCAAGTCCCAGATATGTAGGACTAAAACACCGTCTTTTAGAAATCGAACTTCATCGATTTTTGTGTGATTTTGGGCAGATTCGTCACGTGAGGAAGCAAATCTGAAGGGCAAAGGCATCGCGAAGTAGACTTTTGGCCGCCTTGAGGTGAGTAATGGGTGTAGATGATTACCTGAGGGTTCGAAACCCTGGTATATCACATTGTGACGCTATTATGAGACTAGACATGCACTCCATGGATAGTGCGGGGTCGTATGTGTTATAAATTGTGACTCGGTCAAATCCGAGGGATTAATTGTGCTATGTAGAAATTGTTTCGCATTCTTTATTGTGATATCTGGGCTTGAAGCCGTGTTTGGGGGCCTTGGGCCGACTTGTATAATCCTTCAGGGATTGATATGGTTGAATCATCTTGAAATGCATATTATTTGACTACAGTCCAAAGGTTTTAAACACTGTTTTGCAAACTCAGCCACATTTATATGTTTTGAAAACTAAATGGCTTTTAAATGAGGATTTTGGGCTGATGAATACTATTTTAACTATTTTGGACTGCATATGATTCAGGAAACAGTGGTAACTATTGACACTGTATGATATTGATATAGCGCTTGGGCTATAGGAGCCCCTCCGGAGTCTGAACCCCCACAGTGAGCTCGGGTACCCATATGGATGGCTCGGGCTGCACGCCGCAGTGTTCATGCATTGCATTGCATCGCATACATATATTCTCTGTTGCCTTATTTGGTTATATCTGGAAATTTTACGGTATAGAACTGTGTAGCTAGCTTTACATTGTGCTTTATTGTGGTTCCTTGCTTTCGGGTTTCATACATATTTATTACTCGCTGAGTTGGCAGACTCACCCCATACTCCCTGCACCTTGTGTGCAGATTTAGGTGCTCCTGAGGCATAGAGTTGTTGTTGCTGCTGACTTTCAGACAGACGGAGACTTGAGGTAGCTGCCAACGTCCGCAGGACCCACTTCTCCGATCCTTATTATTTTCTTTCACAGTGTTTC
>MU670191.1:144697-155486 GCA_026770625.1 Nicotiana glauca | reverse complement strand
TATTAGCATTCTTCAATTGAATCCGATTGAATAAAATTTTGGGTCCGTCACAGCTAGTGACAAGGTGTTGAATATTTCTAAATGGGAAAGTATATCACTGAGTTACTTGGACTTGCCCGTTGCTACTAGGGAATATTTAACATAAAATTGCACTGTTTATCTCTTAAGGAATTAATCTTTAAATATTATCTCCTTTTTTAATTTTATTACAAAAATAAACTCCTTGAAATTGTTCCTTTACTTCTGGCCTGAAGTCACAGTCTTTGGCTCATGACAAATAAACAGGGGCGGAAGGGTGTTCATTCGAACACTCTTAGTCCAAAAATTATTATGTATATATAATGTAAAATTTAATTTTTAACTCTAAATATTATGTTTTGAATTCTCTTAATACAATCCAAAAGTATAGCTTAGTGATCAAAGTAATTAAAAATATTTGTATGGTCAATAATTTTATTCCCACTAACTACAATCTTTTTAATTTTTTCCTTTTTTCGAATCCTTAGCGGTAATCTTGCATCTGCCACCTGGAATAAAGACAACAGATGAATTGGAGAAGGCATCTATCTAACATCTCCTTCATCCTGTTAAAGTATTGGGTAATCAAAATCATGTCATTATATCCTTGGATGATGTCCCTCGAACACTATTCGAGAAACCAACCACTCTTTCTTTGAGCCCTTCTATGATAGTTTGACCGTTTAAACTTAGAATTTTTTTAATTCTTTTTGGATAAAAAATAAAAATTAATGATAGATTATTATTAAAATTATTTGAATATTGATAATTCTTATTTAATTTTTAGTTTAAACACTGAGTTAGTGATTTATTTTTAAAAATCCCAAAACTCGATTATTACTACTTAGAAAGTATTGAAGAAGTTAAAGTGAGTTTTATTGATTTGGTGTTATTTGACTGAATTGGTAACTAGGGATCGTTTGTGTTGTATTTAGAGGCTTTGTTTTAAATTTGAGATCATTCGTAGCAGATTTAAGGTGGTTTGAACGAAATTGAAATTGTAAAGTCGAAGAATACTTTGTTGAACTACGGAGAAAAGTTATGCCAATGGGGTAAAGTTTAATGAACAATTTAACACGTATTCGCCGATTGCAAATAACACAAAGTCATGCCAATCTCGTAGAGTTTGGTGAAACGGTGAACAAGCACAAAATCATATCAATCAGGTACAGTTTATGAATAATTTAATAATTAGGTTGAATGCATATAAAAGAAAATCATGCCAATATGGTAAAGTTTATTGAACAATGAATCATAAAACCATGCCAACCAGATAGAATTAGTGAATAATTAGTAACATAAATAGAGTAAATATAAAATAAAATCCAGCAATCCAATAAAAAAAAATCCCCAACATCAATAAATGGGCGTGGGTCTGAAGGTCATTTTCTAAAGTCATTTAGGAAAAAGGTTATATTTAACATTGTATGCAGTCAAAATCGGACTTGCCCTTTATTGTGCAACTGATCGAGGGTGGAACATGATAAGTCAAGGATCGGTTTCGATTTATATCAAACTATGGTGCAGGGTTAGGTTGTCAAGCTTGAGACCACGAGACTGATTGAGATCGAGACCGGCCAAAATCAAGACCGAATGAGATCGATATCGATCAATATCGGGACCGAATAAAATAGAGATCGAGGGAAGCTTATTGGGTCGACTAACGGAAAGATAAAATATCCGTAATCGGGCGAGGATCACGGTTCAAATCTCGAAACGTATCAAGAAGAGTTCGATTAATTAGCCAATCATAGAATTTCTTACTAAATTTAAAATTATACCAAGAATAGGACTCCCCTACCATATAAAAGAGACCATTTGTAAAGATCATGATATTCACGTTACTTAAAACAATATATTTTCTTTCTCTTAAGCTCTCAATATTTCTGTCAGTTTGTTCACATTTTTCGGTGAAACATTCACTTGATTCGAGGGTAACCTAGTTCAGGGATCAAAGCAATACATTCCATTTGTTTGCTTAATTTATATTTGCAATTAATTTCAGCATCAATTTACTTTTTCTTTCAGTTTGTGCTAAGTAAATCGCGTGTCCTTAAAACCACAGTATAAATTCAATTGTTATTCATTTTTAGGGTAAACAGTTTGGTGCCTACCGTGGGGCTAAGCATAATAGTGATTGCCTAGTACAATTTTCGTAACATACACTATTTTATGCTTGTTCTTTGAAGTGTATTTGATTGCAGTACTAAAAAATATCAAACATTCAGTCAGCACCATAATACATTGACAATGATCTTAGCCGCCATGACGAGAATGAGAACATTGCACCAGGAAATGTTGTACCCCCTACTGGGGAGTTTTTCCTGTAGACCCAATCGACGTTAGTTCGCATGTGGCCGTCAATGGTAATTTGGTCGTCGATCCCGAAAGCAGCATTCGTGGAGCACCCGATCAGCTACTCGGAATGCACATGGCGGTGAGATGGCAGGATCAGCTTGCGGGTAATCTTCAAAATGTTGCAAGCCCAATATGTAGAAATAGCTCAGCTCCAAAATCAAAATCACACATCGAGCAGGGTCAAACCTAAGCCATCCCCAGGAAAGCATACACAAGGTTGAATTGACTTCTATGAGGTCGAACGAGAAGGAATCGGAGACCAACCCTTCTATCATTAAGATGCTCGAAGAACTATGAAAGCGAATTGAGACAAGGGAAAAGAAGATCGAGGGAAACGACCAGAAGGTAGAAACCTATAATTCTAGGGTCGACAAGATCTCGGGGGCTCCACCAATATTAAAAGGTCTAGATTCCAAAAAGTTTGTACAAAAACCTTCTCCCTCGAGTGCAGCTCTGAAGTCGATCTCCAACAAGTTCTGTATGCCTGAGGTTCCTAAATATAATGGGAAGACTGATCCAAATGAGCACGTCACCTCCTACACGTGTATTGTAATGACCTGATCGGTCGTTTTGAGTTCTAGCATACCGTTCAGCAGTTTGAGGCCATGAGCAGCTTCATTTCAGGTATTATAACGGGTACGCATGGTCGGAATTGGAATTCGCGGAGTTCGGATTAGATTTTGAAGGAGAATTCTCATTTTGGAAACTTTAAGTGGAAAGAATTGATAAAATTGGATTTTTGAGTAAATGACCTCGGAATTAAGATTTGAAGGTTCCAGCAGCTTCGCATGATAATTTTGGACTTTGGCATATGCCCAAATCGAATTTTGGGTGACCCATGAGCGTTTTGGCGCCTATGGTGGAAGTTAGTATTTTTGGAAGAATTTCATAAATTTGCATTAAAGTGCATTTCAATGCTATCGATATCCGTCTGAGATTCCGAGTCTGGGAATATCTCTGTATGGTGATTCTGGTATTGGGAGCACGATCAGAAGTGAATTCAGAGGTCCGTAGGTCATTTTGGAGTCATTTTTTAAAAAAGTTTAACCGAAAGGGGACTTTTTGATATCAGGGTCGGATTCTATTTCTGAAAGTTAGAGTAGGTCCGTAATGTCAAATATGACTTGTGTGCAAAATTTGCAGTCAATCGGACGAGATTTGATAGGTTTCGGCATCGATTGTAGAAGTTTGAAATTCTAAAGTTCACTAAGATTGAATTGGAGGTCGATTCATGATTTTAGCATTGTTTGATATGATTTGAAGCCTCAAGCAAGTCCGTAATGTGTTTTGGGACTGGTTGGTGTGATTGGACGGGGTTCCAGGTGCCTCGGGTAGATTCCAGATGGTCAATGGATCAAAAAAGGAATTGGAGGGGCGGAAGTAGCTGGGCTTCTAGTGTAACCGCACCTGCATGAGGAGCACCGCAGGTGAGGGCCCGCAGGAGCGGGTAGTGACCCGCGAAAGCAGTTGGAAGTGGAGGGATCAGAGACCGCAGGTGCGAAGGAATTCCTCCACCTATGAGGTCGCAGATGCGGTCTGGGAAGCGCAAAAGCGGTTTGGGATATCTGGGAGAGGACCGCATAAGCGGTATTGGAACTGCACCTGCGGAACCGCAAAAGTGGTCAAGTGACTGCAAGTGCGAAAGCGGGCTGGGCAGTGTGTTTATTTTAAAGACGGGGTTCATTTCCTTCATGGGAGCCGGTCTTGGGGCGATTTTGGAGCTCCATCTTTGTGATCCATGTCAAGGTAAGTAGTTTCTACTAGTTTTGAGTTAAATGCTTGGATTATATATGGATTTGAGCATGAAAATTATTGAAATTTGTGAGTTTTTTATGGAAGACCTAGAAATTGATATTGTGGATTTTCACCATGATTTTGGACATGAAATTGAGAGTAAATTATATATTTGAGTTCGTGAGGTAATGGATAAACTTTATCTTCCAAGAATTTTGGAATCCGGGCACGTGGCCCGAGGGAAATTTTGTCAACTTTTGATCGGGGTTAGGAATTATTATAAATTGGATTATAATGAGTAATGGATCTCATATTAATGGGTTTACATAATTATTGGCTAGTGTTGGAGCATTTTGCATCTATTTGAGTCTTCGGAAAGGCGTGGAATGCCGACTATAGAACTTCGGAGCGAGGTGAGTCTCCTTTCTAACCTTGTAAGAGGGAATTATCCCCGTAGGTGAATTAACTAAATATGTGCTTCTATTTGTGGGGGCTACGTATGCACGGGGTGACGAGAGTCCATGCGTAGCTACTATTATGCTTAAGTCCGGGTAGTCTAGGACCCAAAAGCATGCTTTACTTTTAATATTTGCAATCTTGTTGTCAATTTGAAATGCTTAAAACATATTGAAGGGGTAAATAAATTTTCTAAAAAACTTGACATTCTTTCTTGACTTTTAAAAAGAGAGATTACCTTTTATTGGATAATTGATTCCTTGATGATTTCTTGATTGACTGTTTGGAGTTTTTATTTAAATTTGATAGCGTCGTATGTATGATTCGCGAGCGGGGTAATAGATGCATCTATGGTTCACGCCATTCGACCCTCTGGCAGTGCACAGTTTAAATAATGTTGTATCGGGTCGTACGACCTCGACATGATTTGTTCATGCTTGTAATGTTTGCCTTGAGATTTATAAATGTTGATATTTGTTCTCCCTGGTCTGATATAAAAGTATAAATAATAAAAAGGAATTTAGAATTTTTTTAGAAAAGAAGGAATTATTTATTTTCTTTATTCTTTTGAGTTGCAAACATGTTTATAAAATCTTTAAATTTATTAATATTATTGGTGTATCATTATTGGACCACTAATACGTTCCGAAGTCGACCTCTCGTCTCTACTTTCTCGACATTAGGCGGGATAATTACTGAATACACGTTATTTTCGTACTCATGCTACACTTGTTGTTCATATTTTTTGCACAGACACATGTATCCCTAAAGGCCTAATTGGCGTAGCATCATGGTCGATACGGAGACTTAGGTGAACTTCACTTCTCGAGATGGCCGCAGCCAGCAGAGTCTCTTTCAGAGTACTTTATTGTATTTTTTCTCTATTGTCCAATTTGTATTCCGAGAGTTTATTGTACTATATTGTTTCCTAGAAATTGCTCATGCATTTGTGACATCGGGTTTTGGGATATCTATGTGATTATTCAGTACCTAAAAATTGTTAAAGGTATCATCATTTATTCAGTGGAAGTTATCATGTTTTGTTTAAATGTATGAAAGAAGTGGTTTCAGAAATATCTAAAACAAGAAGTTACTAGTTATTTAGTGTTGTCTTGCCTGACAATGGTGTCTGGCGCCATCATGAACCTTAGTGGATTTGGACTGTGACAACATAGTATCAGAGCACTAGGTTCCCTTTAGGTCTCACAAGTCATGAGCAAGCCTAGTAGAGTCTTGCAGATCGGTACAGAGACATCTGTACTTATCTTCGAGAGGCTACAGGGTTGTAGGAGCACTTGCCTTCTTGATTCCTCATCGTGCAATTTGATTCCTTTGAGGTGTATGCCTTCATTTCCTTTCCATTCAATCTTATGCAACGTGAAGCATTTGTTATAAATAGGGAATTGAGTAATTATAATGGTACTACAGGTGTGGTGCAGGATGTTTCTCCCTACATAGTTGGGGGCTATTATCGTCACTTTGCAGAAGGTCATTCTATCATTTCAGCTCGGTATCAGTATTACCTAAGGTTTTGAGAATTGGCATCGATATTATGATGATTCATGTGTTGCTATCACCCGGTATTGATGTGGTGGTAGGGTACTTACCAATGTGTCGGGGCAGTGAATGACCTAAAAGGAGGCCTACTCAGTGCATGATTTAGAGATTCCGTATTTTATTCCCGGCAGAGGAAAGGCAACCGGACTATAATTGTTCAAGATTGAGTCGATATTTCTATGGTCAATGGCTCGAGAAAAGATGACCTTTGGAAAAGTATAGAGTTAGAAGCGGTCGATTGGTTCAAGAGCTACCGAGATAGATCTTGATATAAGGCATCAGCTTAGCACCAAAGGTTGAGGAAGGACATGTGAAAAGTGTCATGCAGTAGTTAAATTTCTAGAAGGACAAGCATAAGAAGCGGAAGTCGAGTAGTTTCTTAAAGAAGTGAGTTTTCCCAAAGTGGGAGAGTGGCAGAATAGCATACGGGTTTAGTGGCAGGATAATTACAAACATTGAGGAAAAGTTAGAGTGGTTTGGGAATTTTAGTGGATGGTGATTGGGTCTATGAGCGTAATTTGAAATATTAGCTAGCATACGGTGGGAGATTTGATATGACGAAAAGGAGCTGCTTGATATGAAGAAGGATACAACATAACTTTGAAATAGGGAGACATTGTCATGTATTTGAGCTCTAGTGCACCGTTCAGAAGTTTGAGGCTATGAGCAGTTTTATTTCAGGTATAATAACGTAAACGTATGGTCGTAATTGGAATTCGGGAGTTCGGATCAGATTTTGAAAGAGAATTCTTATTTCGGAAGCTTTAAGTTGAAAGAATTGATTAAGATTGGATTTTTGAGTAAATGATATCAGAATTGGGATTTGAAGGTTCCATCAGGTTCTCATGATGATTTTGGACTTGGGAGTATGCCCGGATCAAGTTTTGGGTGACCCAGGAATATTTTGGCACCTATGGTGGAGTTAGCATTTTTGGAAGAATTTTATAAATTTGGGTTAAAGTGCATTTCAATGCTATCGATATCCACTTGAAATTTTGAGTCGGGGAATAAATCTGTATGGTGATTCTGGTATTGGGAGCGCGATCGAAAGTGAATTCGAAGGTCCGTATGTTATTTTGGAGTCATTTGGCTAAAGATAGAAATTTGAAGGTTTTGAGAAGTTTGACCAAAAGTGGAGTTTCTGATATAGGGGTCGTATTCCAGATCTAGAAGTTGGAGTAGGTCTGTAATGTCAAATATGATGTGCAAAATTTGAGGTCAATCGGACGAGATTTTATAGGTTTCGACATCGAATGTATTTTGAAATTCTAAAGTTCATTAAGCTTGGATTGGAGATCGATTCATAATTTTAGCGTTGATTGATATGATTTGAGGCCTCAATCAAGTCCGTAATGTGTTTTGGGACTGGTTGGTGTGATTGGACGGGGTCCCGGGGGCCTCGAGTGGATTCTGGATGGTCAACGTATCAAAAAAGGAATGTGGAGGAAGGGCTGAAGCAGCTGGGCTTCTGTAACCGCACATACGTGAGGAGCACCGCAAGAGCGGGGGGTGACCCGCAGAAGCAGCTGGAAGTGGAGGGATCAAAGACCGCAGGTGCAAAGGAATTCCCGCACCTGCGAGGTCGCAAATGCGGTCTGGGCAGCATAGAAGTGGTTTGGGGAAGCTGGAGGAGGACCGCAAAAGAGGTATTGGAACTGCACCTGCGGAACCGCAGAAGCGGTCAAGTGACCACAGGTGCGAAAGCGGGCTGGGCAGTTTGTTTGTTTTAAAGATGGGGTCTCAGCTATTTTCACTTCATTTCCTCCATGGGAGCCGTTCTTGGGGCGATTTTTGGAGCTCCATCTTTGTCATCCATGTCAAGGTAAGTGGTTTCTACTAGTTTTGAGATAAATACTTGGATTATATATGGGTTTGAGCATGAAAATTAGTGAAAATTGTGGATTTTTGGTGGAAGACCTAGAAATTGATATTTTGGATTTTTACCACAATTTTGGACATGAAATTGAGAGTAAATTATATATTTGAGTTCGTGTAACTTTATCTTCCAATAATTTCAGAATTGGGGCACGTGGCCCGAGGGCAATTTTGTCAACTTTTTGATCGGGCTTAGGAATTGTTATAAATTGGATTATAATGAGTAATGGATCTCATATTAATGGGTTTACATAATTATTGGCTAGTGTTGGGGCATTTTGCATCGATTTGAGTCTTCAGAAGGGTGTAGAATGCCGGCTACGGAACTTCGGAGTAAGGTAAGTCTCCTTTCTAACCTTGTAAGAGGGAATTATCCCCGTAGGTGAATTAACAGGATATGCGCTGCCTACTCCGCACTACTAATTAAGTAGCGAGAGAGAGTCGGAGATGCTTTTACCCGATTTAGGGTTGGGATCGATATCCACAGAGAGCTAAAATTTGGAATCGAGTATCTATCTAGTTTAGGATTGCGTATGTGTTCCAAATTACAGTTCTAAACATTTTTGGGGTTTTTGTTTTACTTTTACTATTTATCAAACTACAAATGGTAAATGTAACTAGATTAAGCTAAGAGTTATAATGTTACGGGTTGTTCAAATGGTTTAAAAGGCACTAGGGTAGTGACTTCCGGGTAGGTGGTCAATTGACGGGTACTTGAGGTTAAGGCATGTTTGACATATTTGGGAAGTATGATATAACTGCTGCATGACTTTACCCACTCTACAACTCTCGGTGGTTCGAGTAATTTTACCCGAATGGACTTTCTCAAGACCAATTGGGTATGCAAAGTTTGCACAAACAACTAGGGTTCAAGTCGGGTATTACTCTCTCGAGGTTTAACACTTTAATTGGGGCTATCAATCTCTTGAGTACGCCTCAATTCCTTATTGGACCAAATTCAGAGACTTAAGCTCTCTTTCTCAAGAAGAGATCAAGTAAAGTCAACATAAACTAGTGTTTGCAATCACTAATTCAGCAATTAACCATGAAATTGGCACAAATAACAAACACCCATACTCAATTTAGTCCTAAAATACAAGACTCATCAATTACCCACGCTAGGGTTGAGCCACAATCCTAGCATATGGTTCTAGCTACTCATAATTAAAGAAGAAAAACAAGAAATAGATGAAGAACAACTCATAATAATTAATTGCTAAGATAAATAATAAGATTCACTGTTGAAATGTAGTTTAAATTGCCCAAAATAGCTAAAAATATCAAACCCACGAGCGCAGCCCTTAGCTGAATTTATCTGCTTGACCAAAAAATGGAAAAGAAGCTATTTATACTAAGCTGATAATTCTGGACAAAAATACCCCTACGGGGTTAGTGCGGACCGCACAAAATGGACTGCGGTCTGCACTGGGGCTTTGGACTTGACAAAATTGCTCTCTTAACTTGGGCACCGCGGACCGCAGAGAGATTCAAGAAAAGCAAATAATAAAAGGTGTGGAAAGTTGAAAAAGGAGAAGAGGTTTGAAATGCATAAGAAAGAGTGACAGTGTGTCTCTCTAACCCCTTAGAAATAAGTGAAATGACTCAAAGAGTAAAGTGAATGTGCGCCAAATGAAACAAAAGAAGTGCTTAAGGAAAGATAGAACCTACTTAGACTAAAACATTTCCTACCCTGAATCAAAAGCCTTCACAATGTCTCCACAAAAGCGCTATATGATCTTGAGTTGAATGAAGCTTACATTAGTGGATACTCATATAAGGGACAAGCATATGGTACCTAGAGCTGGACTTGTGACTTTTTCTTGATAGAGATGAGTGAACTTCCATTGACCTCGTTCTGCGTGCCACTATTCTAAAGGTGAGGTTTGCTTAAGGAGAGTTGAGGATGTGTGAGTTTGGGTTCCGCAATTACCAAAGTAATAGAAAAGAGTTCTTTGATGTGTTGAGTCAATTCTTGATGCTCTTGTATCGTACTTAATCCATGGATCAAAGAGTAAAATATGTTAATGATTCATTTGTATTGAGGGCAATTGTTAGTCCTAATTGATGCTAGATGAGGTTACTTTAGGGCAACTGAAAATTTCTTGGATTTTTCCTTAAGGGGTAGGTTTTATTTTGTTTGCTTGAGGACAAGCAAAAGCTTAAGTTTGGGGAAGTTGATAACTAGGGACTTTGATGCATTTTATACTCCTTCTTGCTTATTTTTTTAATTGGAAATCCATACAAATAGTCCCAAAAGGCTCACAAGTTGTGCTTGATTGCAGGTTTGATCAACAAAGTGACAACATGTCAAATATAGCTCAAAAAGAGTAAAATTTGCACAAGTACCAAGACAAGACAAAGCTCAGGCAGAAGAGTCCCAATGCGGCTGCACACCATACTGTGCGGTCCGCACAAGGAGATTCAGAGAGGTTGATTTTCAGGCAAAGAGGTAGTGCGGCCGCACTAGGATTTTATGTGTTCCGCACTGAGATCAACGCGGTCGCAGACCATTCTCTATGGTCCGCAGTGAGAAGAATCAGAGAGCAGCAAATTCCAAGTGGCAAGCCAATGCGGTCTGCAGTCCATTTTATGCGGATCGCACTAGAAGCCTCTGCGGCCGCACCTTAGTCACCTTTGTACCCTTTTTTATATGGGCAACGTTGGCATAGAATTCTTTGACCAAGTGCTCATTGGCATCCACACAATCCCCTAAAAAATGTTCCCATCCAACTCTCTCCCTAAACTGCCTCCTTACATTGGGGTTGTGAGGTAGCAAGTCTCTATCTATGAA
>MU670191.1:115906-141239 GCA_026770625.1 Nicotiana glauca | reverse complement strand
CCCCCCCCCCCCTCCCACACACACACACACACACCTGTAGTTCACCTCCTTCTCCTACTTCTTCTTTTCCCCCCTACTTTCTCCTCATCACCTGCTGTATCCTCTCTAGATAATGAAGCTGTGAGAGAGGTAGAGTATTTTCCACCGCCTTCATCTGAGCCCTCAGATGACCCAGAAGAAATGTTCACTGACGATTGAGCAGTGGGGGATGCTGGAGGTGTGTCTCTTAGCCTATGCCGCTACAGCCAGTTAGGGATGTGTGTTGGTACTGAGTCTGAAGATATCTCCCGGGAGGTCTTGTACTCGCTCGCCGACATGTCAAGGGCTCTATCAGCTACTTTTATTATCTTTCTTGTCTTTTTAATATTTTCCCAGACTTAGGGAGTGAGTTTTATCATCTTTTGGTTCCCTCCCCGGGAGGATTCTCCTCTGCCCGATTGTTTGGATCCTTTACCTCCTCGTTGTTTCCCATTGTCTTCCAACACAATCCAAATAAATTTGGTAGTATCAGTTGCAGCAGTTAAGAAGCAGAATTGCAGAAAAAATGCAGAAGGTTGCAGAAGTCACACAGTGCGGACTGCACAAAATGGTGTGAGGCCACACTGCGGTCACTACGGACCGCACAAAATCAATTGTGGTCCGCACAGAGGTGGGGTTAAGACTACCCACTCTCTGTATCTAGGCAGTGTAGCTACACCGCGGCCACTACGGTCCGCAAAAAATGTAGTGCGGACGTAGTCCCTCAAGTTTAGCATTCAGGTCTTTCATTAATGCGGTCAGCACAAAATGGTACTGCGGACCACACAGGGGCACCGCGGACCGTACAAAAATGACCGCGGTGCGCACTGAGTGCCCAGTTGTGGCACTAAATTAGGGTTTCATACATTTTGATTTTTAGGTCCAATTTTCCACCAAAGTAGTGTCCCTACATGTTTACATATTGATTTTAACTACCTATGTCTATTTTAATCAAAAGATTAACTACCCTAACCTAATCTATGGAAGAAAATACAGGAAGAAGAGAAAGGAAAGCAAGAAAAACAAAAATTAAAAGAAATTAACAAAAGAGAACAATTAAAAGGAATGTAATGGTACCAAATGTGAGATGAAATGAAGCTAATCAATTCCAAACAATCAATTACGAGCAAAGAAGGTGATGAACAATGCTTTACTAAGTCTAAGAATCAACAGTTCGAAAAGTGTAAACGTTGGGCCTCATGGACTATTTATAGAAAACCCCTGGGGACCAGCTCACCTACCCTAGTACGGACCGCACAAGATGGATCGTGGTCTGCACTGCACAACAATTTGCAAACTTGAGGAGGCAACACACTGCGATCCGCACAAAATGGACCGCGGCCGCAGTGGTCCACTGCGGACTGCACATAATGTAGTGCGGCTGCAGTGGCAAACTTTAGAGAGGTCACATTTCACCCTTCACCAGTGAAGCCCGCACAGAATGTAGTGCGGCTGCACTGGCAACTTCAGAGACCTGAACACTTTTTTTTTTCACTATGTCATGCACTGCATCAACACAATCCTGTAACATCTCACAATAGTTAGCCTAAAAATCAATCCTACACTATGATGAAAATCAAATAAAAACAAGAAGAAAAATACATGAGTTGCCTCCCAAGAAGCGCCTGATTTAACGTCGCGGTACGACGCAGGTTACTATCACATCATTTGTAATGAAGGAGTGCCACCATGTGTCTTTCATCAATTTTGCCTAAGTAATGCTTGACCCTATGCCCATTCACTCTAAAAACTTCCCCACTTTTGTTCTTTAAATAAAGAGCACCAAACGAGGTCACACACACTACTTCAAATGGTCCGCTCCATTTTGATTTGATCTTTTTCGGGAACAACCGTAGTCGAGAGTTGAATAAGAGCACCAATTCCCCCACCTTGAACTCTTTGCCCCGAGTATAATTGTCGTGAAGGTATTTCATTTTATCCTTATACTGGAACCAACTGGAGTAGGCATGGAATCTAAATTCGTCAAGTTCAATGAGTTGCTCCACCCGAAGATTAGCAGCTACATCCCACTCAGTGTTCAACTTCCTCAAGGCCCACATGGCCTTGTGCTCTAACTCAACCGGTAGATGGCACGCTTTCCCAAATACCAACTGATATGGAGACATACCAATCGGAGTCTTGTAAGCAATCCTATAAGCCCATAGAGCATCATCCAACTTCTTTGACCAATCGGTCCTATTTGCATTGACCGTCTTTGACAATGTGCTTTTGAATTCCCTGTTGGAGACTTCAACTTGACCACTTGCTTGAGGATGATAGTCATTAGAAACTTTGTGATTGACACCCTACTTTGAAAGCAAAGTGTCAAAAGCTCTATTGCAAAAATGAGACCCCCCGTCACTTATGATTGCACGAGGAGTAACAAACCTTGTAAAAATGCTCTTCTTTAGAAATGCAACAACACTCCGGGCCTCATTATTGGGCAAAGCCACGGCTTCAACCCACTTTGAAACATAGTCCACCGCCACAAGAATTTATGTGTTCCCACACAAGCTAACAAATGGGCCCATAAAATCAATGCCCCATACATAAAAAATATCAACCTCAAGGATGGTATTGAGAGGCATCTCGTCTTTCTTCGAAATTCCAACCGCTATTTGACACTCGTCACACCTCTTCACAAGATCACTTGCGACTTTGTACAAAGTTGGCCAATAGAATCCACAACTAAGTACTTTGGAAGCAGTCCTTGCCCCACCATGATGGCCGCATAGGGAGAGGAATGACAAGCCTCCAAGATACTCAATTGCTCTTCCTCCGGGACACACCTTCGAATCACACCATCCGTGAAAATCTTTAACAAATACGGCTCATCCCAATAGAAATCCAAACTATCCCATTTGAGATTCTTCCTTTGGTTAGAAGAGAGCTCATACAGGACAATGCCAGTTACAAGGTAATTAGCAACATCCGCAAACCACGGCGTATCACTCATTGACACAGAAAGTAGTTTCATCGGGAAATGCATCATTGATCTCTAGGCCATCACATGGCCTTCCTTCCTCCTCCAAGCGGGACAAGTGGTCCGCCACTTGGTTTTCACTACCCTTCCGGTCCACAATTTCTAAAACAAACTCTTGAAGTAATAATACCCATCGCATCAACCTTGTCTTGGAGTCTTTCTTTGTCATCAAGTACCTAAGGGATGCATGATTGGTATGCACTATAACCTTGGCCCCCATAAGATATGGCCGAAACTTTTCCATTGCAAATACTATGGCTAACAACTCTTTCTCGGTAACTGTGTAGTTCATTTGAGCCTCATTCATGGTCTTGCTTGCATAGTATACCGGATGAAACATTTTGTTAACCTTTTGACCCAAAACTGCCCCAACCGCAACTTCACTCGTGTCGCACATGAGCTCTAAAGGCAAGGTCCAATTCGGTGCGGTAATGATAGGGGTAGTGGTAAACTTAAGCTTGAGAAGCTCAAATGCTTGCATACATCCCTCATCGAACACAAACTTGGCATCCTTTTCTAGTAGCTTGCACAAGGGGTTTACCACTTTCGAAAAATCTTTTATAAACCTCCGGTAAAACTCCACGTGCCCAAGAAAACTCCTCACCCCCTTGACAGAAGTGGGGGGAGGAAGCCTTGAAATCATCTCTATCTTGGCTTTGTCAACTTCGATGCCATGCTTTGAAATTTTATGACCCAACACTATGCCCTCCTCAACCATGAAGTGGCATTTTTCCCAATTGAGTACAAGATTTGTGTCTTCACAACGGGCCAACACTCTATCCAGATTTCCCAAACACTCTTCAAATGAATCGCCCACCACACTAAAATCATCCATGAACACCTCTAAGATATCTTCCACCATATCGGTGAAAATAGCCATCATGCATAGTTTGAATGTCGCCTGGGCATTACACAACCCGAACGGCATCTGGGAGAAAGCAAAGGTGCCATATGGAAAAGTACAGGTGGTCTTCTCCTGATCCTCTGGAGCGATTAAGATTTGGTTATACCCAGATATCCATCCAAAAAGCAATAGAAGACACGCCCAACAAGGCGATCAAGCATTTGGTCAAGGAATGGCAATGGGAAGTGATCCTTGTGGGTCACCTTGTTCAGTTTCTGGTAGTCCATGCATACCCTCCATCTGGTAACTGTCCGAGTGGGAACTAGTTCATTGTTATCATTTGTCACCATAATCATACCACCCTTCTTTGGCATATACTGCAAAGGAGAAGTCCATGAGCTATCAGAAATAGGGTACACAACCCCCGCATCTAACCACTTTATCGCTTCTTTCTTCACCACTTCTTGCATTGCTTCATTCAACCTCCTTTGATGTTACAAGGAGGGTTTAGCATCATTCTCTAAGATAATCCTATGCATACAAAATGCGGGGCTTATTCCTCGAATGTCAGCCAAAGTCCATTCAATTGCCTTCTTCCATTTTTGAGCACCGCCAAAGTGGCATCTACCTGCATGTTAGTAAGACAAGAGGAAAGAATAACTGGTAAAGTTGAACTAGGGCCTAAGAATTCATACCTGAGGTGTGGAGGAAATGGCTTCAACTCCAACACTGGAGGTTCCTCAATTGAAGGCTTTGTTCGAGGATTCTTTCTATTTTTAAGGTCCAAGGATAGCTTCCTATGCTCATAAGAATAAGAGCCCATTCCATGCAAAGCACTCACACACTCCACTCGGCCCTCATCATCATTGACATCATGATTTAACAACACGACCTCCAGAGAGTCTTCCACATTAATCATTACACTCGTATCATCAATTATCACAGTCGTGACTAGATCCACAAATGAGCACACTTCGGTAAAATTGGGTTGCTTCATTGACTTGCACACATGAAAGACTACCTTTTCATCACCCACCCTAAAAGTGAGTTCCCCTGCTTCTATATCAACTAGAGCCTTCTCTGTAGCAAGGAAAAGTCTCCCCAATATGATCGGGACTTCATAGTCTACCTCACAATCCAACATCACAAAATCAGCTGGCAAGATAAACTTGTCCACCCGGACAAGCACATCATCAACAACACCCAATGGTCACTTCATTGATATATCCGCCATTTGCAATCTCATACAAGTTGGCCTTGGTAGCCCGATACCCAAAGTCTTAAAAAATGAGCAGGGCATCATTGATACTTTTCCCTAAATCACATAAAGTTTTAGCAAAATTCTCACTACCAATAGTGCCAGGGATGGTGAAAGCACCAGGATCCTCCAACTTGGAGCCATTGAATGTACTATAGCACTAACTTGGTGGGTCATCTTGATAGTTTCACGGTCCATGGATCTTTTCTTTGTCACCAAATCTTTCATGAATTTGGCGTATCCAGGCATTTGCTCCAAAGCCTCCACCAAAGGCACATTGATAGATAAGCTCTTCATCATGTCAATGAACTTTTTGAACTGATTCTCACTTTTGTTCTTGGCTAGCCTTTGAGTATAAGGTGGAGGCGGTCTAGGCAAGGGTGCCTTGGCTTTTGGTACAACCGGCGCTGGCATGTCAATTACGTGTTCCCTAGACGGGTTCACGTCATTTTGCGTTTCCACCTCAGCATCTTGAATATCAATCCTCACTTCTTCGTTGACATTTTCATCAACCACATTCTCTACCACCAAAGGAACTTCATCTTCTTGCAACTCAACTTCATCACCCAAAACTTGTTTTTGCTTGGAGGCATTCATATCACCTCCTAGTCTACTCCAAGTGGTCACTGCCATAACATGATTGTTCCCGCCCTTCGGGTTCACTACTGTATCACTTGGTAAAGCACACTTAGGGTGTGTATTCAAGGATTGAGATATTTGACCCAGTTATACCTCCAAATTTCTAATAGAAGTATTGTGAGAAGACAATTGATCATCCAAATCCGCATTTTTTTCATCGTATGTTCGAACAACATTTCAATTCTACCCATATCATTGCTAAAAGAACTAGGATCCTGGGATGGAAAATGTGGTGGATTGCTCGGTTGTTGGTACATTGGGGGCCTTTGAAAACCTTGCCCCTGATTTCCTTGGTTATTGTTCCATCCACCCTGATTGTTGTTATTTCCCCAGTTTCCTTGATTGTTCTGATTGTTGTTCTGATTTCCCCAATTCGAATTTTGATTATTGCTTCCCCAATTGTTGTTCCATTGTTGGTGATCATTCCAATTGTTGTTGCCTTGTTGTTGATTGCCCCAATTACCTTGGGACCTCCATTCTTGTTGTTGGTTGGAAGAATTGCTTCTTTGGCCTTGATAATTGTTCACATATTATACCTTTTCATTTTGCCCATCATAGCCATCATCTTGAAATCTACTACCATCATTGTCAAATTGATCTGAATTCCCTTGGTTATGTTGACCTCTTTGCCTTCTTTGGTTTACTAGCATGTTAACACCCTCCATGGCATTCACTTGGCGAGGATTTTGGACTTGTTGCAATTGTGACTTTGCTAGTTCGTTCATGGTAGTTGTCAACTCCGCTATCGCCTGCCCATGATCATGTAATTTTTTATGCAAATGAGTGACTGTGGGGTCACCCTGGGGCACATTGGCTCTACTTTGACATGCGGAGGATGTATCCGCCATCTCATCAAGAATGGCACAAGCTTCATCATACGTCAATTTCATAAAATTACCCCCAGCAAGTTGATTTACTAGGCATTGATATGTAGTATTGATGACCCGGTAGAAAGTTTGTTGCAACATATTCTCTGTCATGTCATTGTTGGGGAATTCTTTCACCATAGTTCTATATCTTCCCAAATCTCATGCAATGGTTCGGTGGGCTCCTGCTTGAAAGCCAAGATCTCATCCCGCAATGCTGCCATATGTCCCAATGAAAAGAACTTTGCTATGAACTTATCGGCCAACTCATCCCAAGTACTGATGGAATGGTTGGGAAGTCGCTCAAGCCAATCCAAAGCCTTCTCTTTAAGTGAAAATGGGAAGAGTCTCAACCCGAGTGCATCTTCGGACACATTGGTTTGCTTGCTCCCCCAACAGGTATCCACGAACCCCTTGAGATGTTTGTAAGCATTTTGAGTGACAACGCCCATGAAGTACCTACGTTGCTCCAACAATGTCAGCATCACATTAGTAATTTGAAAATTGCCCGCCGAATTCGGGGTGGGACAATTGCACTTGCATAGCCTTTGTTTAGGAGCATCCGAGGAACTGCTCTTGGAGGTGGCGGAGGAGGGTCTGGAATATTTTCATTAACATTGGCCTGGTGACCGCTTCGTTATCCAGGAGTTACAAGAGGCACCTTATCCTCTCCATTGTCATCAACCTCCTCCCCCGCAAACACGTTTCCAACACACAAATTAGTAACAAAGAAGGAAAGAAGAACAATACACAAAATTAACTAAATAGATAGCCAAAACCATTAGCTCCCTGGCAACGGCGCCAAAAAGTGATCACGGCCTACTCCACACTACTAATTAAGTAGCGAGAGAGGGTCGGAGCAGCTTTTACCCGATTTAGGGTTGTGATCAATATCCACAGAGAGTTAGAATTTGGAATTGAGTATCTATCTAGTTT
The DNA here is from genome assembly GCA_026770625.1 of Nicotiana glauca. Classification (NCBI taxonomy): domain Eukaryota; kingdom Viridiplantae; phylum Streptophyta; class Magnoliopsida; order Solanales; family Solanaceae; genus Nicotiana; species Nicotiana glauca. The sequence goes on along the minus strand of MU670191.1, from coordinate 133,695 downwards.
AGGATTACGTATGTGTTCCGAATTACACTTTTATACATTTTTGGGGTTTTTTTTACTTCTACTATTTATCAAACTACAAATGGTAAATTCAACTAGATTAAGCTAAGAGTTATAATGCTACGGGTTGTTCAAATGGTTTAAAAGGTACTAGGGTAGTGACTTCTGCCTAGGTGGTCAATTGACAGGTACTTGAGTCTAAGGCACGTTTGACATATTTGGGGAGTATGATATAACCGTTGCACAACTTTACCCACTCTACACCTCTCGATGGTTCGAGTGATTTTACCCGAATTGACTTTCTCAAGACCAATTGGGTATGCAAATTTTGCACAAGCAACTAGGGTTCAAGTCGGGTATTACTCTCTTGAGGTTTAACCCTTTAATAGGGGCTATCAATCTCTTGAGTACGCCCCAATTCCTTGTTGGACCAAATTCGGAGACTTAGGCTCTCTTTCTCAAAAAGAGCTCAAGTCAACTTAACACAAACTAGTGTTTGCAACTACTAATTCAGCAATTAACCATGAAATTAGCCCAAATAACAAATACCCATAGTCAATTTAGCCCTAAAATACAAGACTCGTCAATTACCCATACTAGGGTTGAGCCACAACCCTAGCTTATGGATCTAGCTACTCATAATTAAAGAAGAAAAACAAGAAATAGATGAAGAACAACTCATAATAATTAATTGCTAAGATAAATAAAAAGATTCAATGTTGAAATGTAGTTAAAATTGCCCAAAATAGCTAAAAATATTGAACCCACGAGCGCAGCCCTTAGCTGAATCTATCTACTTGACCTAAAAATGGAAAAGAAGCTATTTATATTAAGTTGACAATTCTGGACAAAAATACCCCTACGGGGTTAGTGCAGACCGCACAAAATGGATTGCGGTCCGCACTAGGGCTTTGGACTTGACAAAATTGCTCTCTAAACTTGGGCACCGTGGACCGTAGAGAATAGACTATGGCCGCGGAGGCTTCTAGTATGGTCCGCATAAAATGGATCACGGACTGCATTAGCTTGCCACTTGGAATTTACAGCTCTCTGATTCTTCTCATTGCGGACCGCAGAGAATGGTCTGCGACCCCGTTGATCTCAGTGCGGACCGCACAAAATCCTAGTGCGGCCGCACTGCCTCTTTGCCTGAAAATCAACCTCTATGAATCTCCTTGTGGGGACCGCACAAAATGGTGTGCGGCCGCATTGGGATTGTTCTGCCTGAGCTTTGTCTTGTCTTGGTACTTATGCAAGTTTCACTCCTTTGAGCTGATATTTGACATCTTGTCACTTTGTTGATCAAACCTGCAATCAAGCACAACTTGTGAGCCTTTGGGACTTTTTGTATGAATTTCCAATCAAAACATAAGCAAGAAGGAGTATAAAATGCATCATACGTACGTACGAGGTGACGAGAGTCCGTGCGTAGCTACTATAGTCTAGGACCCAAAAGCATGCTTTACTTGTAATATTTGCAATCTTGTTGTCTATTTGAAATGCTTAAAACATATTGAACGGGTAAATGAATTTTCTAAAAAACTAGACATCGTTTCTCGACTTTTAAAAAGAGAGATTTCCTTTTATTGGATAATTGATTCCCTGATGATTTCTTGATTGACTGTTTGGAGTGTTTATTTAAATTTGACTGCGTCGCATGTATGATTCGCGAGCGGGGTAATAGATGCATCTATGGTTTGCGCCATTCAACCCTCTAGCAGCGCACCGTTTAAATAATATTGGATCGGGTCGTACGACCTCGGCATGATTTGTGCATGCTTGTAATGTTTGCCTTGAGATTTATAAATGTTGATATTCGTTCTCCCCGGCCTGAGATAAATGTATAAATAATGAAAAGTATTTGGAAATTTCTTATAAAAGAAAGAATTGTTTATTTGCTTTATTCTTTTGAGTTGCAACCATGTTTACAAAATCTTTGATTTATTATATTATTGGTGTATCATTATTGGATCAATTGTAAGTGTCGAAGTCGACCTCTCGTCTCTACTTCTTCAAGATTAGGTGGGATACTTAATGAGTACACATTGTTTTCGTACTCATACTATACTTGTTGTGCATTTTTGTTGTATAGGCACATGTATCCCTAGAGGCCTAACATGCAGAGTAGCATGGTTGATATTGAGACTTAGGAGTGTTGCACTTCTCGAGACGGCCGCAGCCAGCAGAGTCTCTTTCAGATTACTGTATTGTATTTTTTTTCTCTACTGTCCAATTTGTATTCCGGACGGTTATTGTACTGTATTATTTCCTAAAAATTACTCGTGCACTTATGACACCGGGTTTTGGGATGTCTATGGAATTATTCAGTAACTAAAAATTTTTTAAAGGTATCATTATTTATTCAGTGGAAGTTATTATGTATTGTTTAAAGGTATGAAAGAAGTGATTTCAGAAATATCTAAAACGAAAAATTACTAGTTATTTGGTGTTGGATTGCCTGACAATGGTGCTCGGCGCCATCACAACCCTTAGTGGATTTTGGGTCATGACATGTGCTATCAAAGGAAATGACTTGGAAGATGATGAGATCGAATCAGTCTTGTTGAAAAAATTCGGGGAGACTTTATCGAAGGGTGCTATGATATGGTATCATAATTTACTGCCTAATTCTACTGATTCCTTTGCCATGCTTGTAGATTCTTTTGTAAAGGCACACGTCGGAGCCACTAAGTTAGCAATAAGAAAGTCGGACCTTTCAGGGTAAGGCAGAAGGACAACGAGATGCTCAGGAAAGTCGTATCTCGATTCCAAATGGAATGAATAGATTTGCCACCGGTCACCGATGCATTGGATGTTCAAGCATTCACTCAAGGCCCCAACGTACGGATTTCCACAGCTCCACAGCAGTTGAAGCATTATCAATTATTCAGCTGTCACTTGGGTGATGTACATAATCGGTATCAGTCGAAGATCAGGGTTGAGGATGATCAACCGGGGACTCCTTCTTGGTGCGTCTATCCTAACAAGTCCATGGATAGAATCAAGAGATATATCGATCGATAATCAAGGTCAAAAAGAGATCGATATCAACCATATAATGGGGATTGTAGAGATAGCAGATATGGGCAAAATTCTACACGGGATGAGAGGAGAAATGATTGAGGTCAAAGTTCACGGGGACTTAGTACTGAGGAATGTCACATTAAACATCCGAAATCCAAATGAAGGCATGATCCCCTTTCAATTCTTTCTATTTTACGACTAACACTTGCAGGTTATCGACAAGGAGCAGCACGAAGCTTTAGGTCTTAAAGCACGTATTGCACTCTTATTACCTTGAACCGTTTTTGTCCCAATTGGGTTTTTTGGCAATGCAACAGTGGGTCGTGCTAACTTAGAATCGAAGGTCGACCACGAATCGGTATCAAAGATAGCATTTAACAGTATCTGAGGCTCCCTACAATAAACCTCAAATACTATGGGGTATTGCCTTTATATGTTAACTTTGTTGCGAGGCAAATAATTCATAATGATAGGATCTCGATAGGGCCAATCGATTGAACAAACAGTGCCCAGATAGGTTGTTCAAGTCGTGGCTCAAAACATGTACGCACGTGTAATTATCTCATGTCTTAGAAAAAGTTTTTCAACTTTACAATTCCATACTTTCAATCTATTATGGGAATGGTCTTAAGGGTCAATCATAACCAGAGTTCGGATATTCACCCTTACACTCGAGGACTGCCGTTTGAAAAATAAAAACTCGAACATATCAACCTATTGAGCATTGAAGGCATAAGACTTTTAGGCAACCCTTGAATTTAAAAGTTACGGCCATTCCCACTTGGGGACTGCTATCTTAGGCATGCCTGGATAACTCGGGAAACAAGCTCGCATGGCTACACCCGAACCAAAAGGCTACATCCAATTTAACATGGCTCAAAGACATCTGAACCCCGTAAAAATGGCCTCGAAAAAGACACAAAAGAAAGAAAAAATATAAAGGCCTAATAGCTACTTTTACTTTGAGTTTGAGAAATCATTCCCACTTGACTACAAAGCCCAAGGGCTACCTTAACATGAGTTCGAGCAAATTCTCACTCAGGGATAGTCGACCCAATCATGATATTAAAGAAGGGGACCTTTTCTCAAAAAAAATTCTGATCATTGACAAGGTTCAAAGAAAGGGTGGGCCATTGATAAAGAATCGATGGAAAACCACAATGCTAGCAAATGGCGGGCCTCCACTTTTCTTTTCATTAACTATGAATCTCATGGAGAGTTCTATATAGCTTAGTCAATATGTTTTATACAAAAAGGAACCCATGCACGATAGGAATATGATTTTTTTATACTCATCTTTCCCTTCCCATGGGGCTAGTAAGTAAGCCGCACAACCCAAAGTGGCGAAGAACAAATAGAATTTGATACAAAATCCGGCTAACATGGGTATTCCTTCATCTACTGAAAAGGGATCCCCCTTGATCACCTGAAGAGATTTTTAGGCCTATTGTGTCGTCTTGGCCTTTCAAAAGTGGAGACGGAATAAAGCAAGAAATCCAAGAATTTCTGGGGGCACTAGCACGAGCAAAAATGGTTGAAAAGTCTACTATTTGAAATAGACTAAAACAACCCAAAATCCCAGGTCCAAAATCACCACATTTGGCTAAGGGATAATCAGACTCGAACTAATGACTTTCACCACGTCAAGGTGACACTCTATCGATGAGTCATATCCATTCCACACCCCATTGAGAAATAGAACTGACTAATTATCTAAAAGAGGGGATTCACTTTCCGGAATTCCAAGTGACATAATTCCTCCTTAAAAAGCTAAAGTTGAATGATCTATCTATCGAGCCCAAGAGCCACCTTGTCTCGAGTTCGAGCAAGTCCTCACTCGACTATAAATCCTAAGGGATACTTTTACTTCGAGTTAGACAAATAATTCTCACTCAACTACAAAGCCCAAGGGATACCTTAACCCGAGCGCGAGCAAATTCTCACTTGGGGACTATCTATCGAGCCTAAGGGCCACCTTATCTCGAGTTTGAGCAAGTCCTCACTCGATTATAAAGCCTAAGGTCTACTTTTACTTCGAGTTTGAGCAAGTCCTCACTCGACTATAAAGCCTAAGGGCTACTTTTACTTTGAGTTCGAGCAAGTCCTCATTCGACTATAAATCCTAAGGGCTACTTTTACTTCGAGGTCGAACAAGTCCTCACTCGACTATAAAGCGTAAGTGCTACGTTTACTTCGAGTTCGAACAAGTACTCGCTCGACTACAAAGCCCAAGGGCTACCTTATCTCGAGTTTGATCAAGCCATCACTCGACTACAAAGCCTAAGGGATAATTTTACTTCAAGTTCGAGCAAGTCCTCACTCGACGACAAAGCCTAAGGTCTACTTTTATTTCGAGTTAGAGTTAGTCCTCACTCGACTACAAATCCCAATGGCTACCTTATCTTGAGTTCGGGAAAATCCTCACTCGATCAGAAAGCCTAAGGGCTAGTTTTACTTTGAGTTCGAGCAAATCCTCACTCGACAACAAAGCCCAGGACTCCCTTAACTCGAGTTTGATTAAATTCTCACTCGTGGACTATCTATCAAGCCCAAGGGATACTTTATCTCGAGTTCGAGCAAGTTATCACTACATCATAAAGCCTAAGGGCTACCTTCACTTCAAATTTGAACAAATCCTCACTCGAATATTAAGCCTAAGAGCTACTCTAACTCAAGTTGGAATGATCATTCAGGTTCCATCAATCAGAAACGGTTGAGGGAAGTACTTATTATCGGCCCTTACCATCTCAAACTTTGGACCTTCAAAAACAACTTCATAATTTTATGCTAAGGCGCTTTGACCCGTACTAAAAAATAACAGCTTCAGAAGCCATGGAAGGGAAAAAGTTTTATATATTTATTAAAACTTTTTTACAAGGGCAACATGGCCCGATGGAAGTTCTTTACAAAAAGCCAAAACAGCCTCGACAGAAATACAAAAATTAACTAAAATCCTAAGTGGTCTGGTCATCCCCGGGAGTGGCGTCTCCGCCCTCAGGGTCTTCTGCGCTTTCGAATTTGCTCAAGCTTTCGAAATCATCATCATCATCGGGATAAGCTAATTTCTCAGCCTCAGCTCAACTTCGAGCTTCTTAGAGCTGTCGATCTCAGTTGAAAGATCAAAGCCCCAAGCATGGATTTTCTCAAGGGTCTCCCTTCAAGATTGACACTTGGCGTGCTCGGTGATCCTCTCTGATCGAATATGAGCGGCCTCGGTTACCTCCTTGCTCGAACCTGAGCAGCTTTGACATTAGCCCAGTAGATAGCTACCACTTAACCAGCATTGACCTTGGTCTCTTCGACCTCTGATTTGGTCGTTTCAAGCTCTGTGATTAGATTCTCCCAATCAGAAATTCCAGAATCCAAGTGAGACTCTCAATTTTCTTGGCTTGTGCCAAGGTTTTTTTCATTATATTTCGGAGCTGAACTTTAGTCGAGGCCAGCTGGGCTCGGGCAGTCTCCTTTTCTGAGGCTAAGCAATCCATGTTCTTTTTCCATTCTTCGGCCTCAGTCTTTACAGTCTCTACCTCTTCACGGAGCTGCCCAATTATGTCAATCTTTTGTTGGACCTGCGGGTTCAGATCGTTAGTCACAATACCTGATTCGTCTTCAATAACTTCAAAGATTCTATTTACCTACTCGACCAGATCGGCATGTTCTTTTTGGGCCAACTCTAAATCAATTCGAAGGCTCTTAACTTCCACTTCTCTTTGCTCGCAAAGAAGTTTGAAGGCATCCTTTTTATCGGTGATCCCCCGGATCTCAACCTCATACCGGCTCAGCTCCTCTCGAGATCGGAGCAGGGCCTCGTGATGAAGCACTGAAGCCTACAAAACACAAAAAAGGAAATCATACGTACAGAACTCGAAATTGTTGAAGGTATCTAAGGGTACCCGATTCAACATCTGTTGAGCTTCATTCAACAGGCAGAGCATCTCCACTCATCCATCTTAGCCTAGTCCTCTTCGGTTACCAAACACCGATGGTAGCTAGCCACCCCTACAGGAATAGAAAGGACCCAAGCATCCTTCGGGACCATGATAACAATTGATCGCTTACGCCCAATATCAACATTTGGAGATGGAAATCGAGAAGTTAGCTTAAGGCTCGAGGAAGCCTCGCTTGAGCTCTTCTCCATATCTCCAAGTCACCCAGACCGGTGACATCTTCCACTCCGACAAATAACCACGTAAAGGGTCTTCTGTACTATGGACCCCTTCGTCATGACAAGTCTATGTCGCCTGAGCATCCTTAATCATCGACTCAGTAAATGAAGGAAGCGAGGGGGAATTTTCGATTTCTATCGCCAAAGGTAAATATTTTGGGGCATCGCTTTCATCTCAAGGATCCTTGAGCATTGTTTCTACACCATCATCAACTGCCTCTTTGGTTGCCTTCTCACCTCGAGGCGAAGCTTCTTCAGCTCTTTCTTACTCGGGGACTTTGGCCGAAGCCTCCCTTTCAACCTCATCAATTAGAGGCAGAGCAGTTTCAGCTCCCACCGGCTCAGTAGTTCCTCGAATCTTGGTGCCAGCTCAGACACAGGAAACCAACCCGGAGTTTTCTTCTTAGCCGTTGGAGTGACTCCATAGATAAAGGGATTATTTTTCCTTTTTTGCTTACGGGCTTCTTTCTTTTTAGGTTTCTGCCCCTCGGAGTCCACAAAATTTAGAGCCATTTTCCTCTTTTTCTCCAGCTTCGGTACAGTTGGTTGGATTTCTTCATCACCATGTGTCGACTGAGATATTAGGATCCTGACCCAGTCTTAGTTAGGGAACCGCACCCGTCATCCAAACAATGGCTGTACCAAGTAAAACACTAATAAGAAAGGGTGTAAGAATGACGACAATAAACAGAAGTTAATAAAGGGATTATCCTTATGTTTCATATTCTATTTCTCAGGAAATGGCATACTCTCGGCTGAGATCATGTTCTAGGTCTTCAATCGAACAAATCGGCCCATTCATCCCCAGTCTTTTTCCTCATCTATGCTTGATAAAGGTGCCCTAGTGGCTCGACGTTGAAGCTTTATTAGTCTTCCTTGATAGAGTCGGGGGCTATATAGGCGTATGATGTGGTCGAGGGTGAAGGGAAGCTCATCGACTTTGCTTGAGAAGAAACGGAGTAGTATCACTATCCTCCAAAAAGAGGGATGAATTTGACCGAGGTTCACCTCATATTTCTTGCAGAGATCTATGATGATCGGATCCAAGGGACCTAACATGAAAAGGTAAGTGTAAATACTTAAGAACCCTTCCACATGGGTGGTGATTACTTCTTCTGGAGGTGGCACCACCACGTATTTTTTTTACTCCGGTTGTAATTTTTTTTAACCTGGGAGAGGAGTTTTTCATTTATCGAGCATATATACCTCGATACCGGCTCGCATCAGCCCGGCACTGAGGAAGTCTTTTCAACCTTGAAATCAAAATCGAGAACACACCCTCCTGGGGAAAACTCTTCAGGGCGTGGCTCTGCTGCCGGTTCCTCACCAGCCGATCGTGATGATGAAGTAGTCTCCTTTTGTGGAACGGTTTTTTAAGTCTTAGCCATTTTTGCTTTGATGAGTAAAGAAGCGTGAAACTTTGGAGGAGCGCTTGGTATTTTGTGATAAACTCGGGGATCTGAGAATAAAAAGCTTTAAGGTAGGTACAAGATTTTGAAGATTAAAGTGAAGGAGATTTGAAAATAAAGTTTGAAAAGTTAAGAAGGAGGGTATTTATAATTTTCCAGCGACGGTTCAAAGCCGGTAATGGCCGACTGTCGACTGACGCTCGTTAATGCCTGGGTAACCGTACCGACGAGATGTTTTCATTTACGTCATGGTGCTTATGTCATGATGTATCGAGGTGAAGATCGAGGACTCAAATCATTTCTTGTCATTACTCCCCAAAAAACTAGGGGACTATCTGTATACGGTCAAAATTGGACTTTCCCTTTTTTGTGCAACTGATTGAAGGTGGGAGCATGATAAGTCAAGGATCTGCTTCTATATATATCAAACTATGGTGTAGGGTTAGGTTGTCAAGATCGATACCATGAGACTAACCAAAACCGAGACCAAATAAGATCGATATCGATCAAGATCGGGACTGAATAATATAGAGAACGAGGGAAGCTTACTTGATCGAATAACGATAAGATAAAATATCCGCAATCGGGTAAGGGTCACAGCGTAAATCTCAGCACGTATCAAGAAGAGGCAGATTAATTAGCCAATCATGGGGTTTCTTACTATATTTAGAATTGTACCAAGAATAGGACCTCCCTACTATATAAATGGGGCTTGACCATTTGTAATGATCCTGATATTCATGTTAGTTAAAGCAATATATTTTCTTTTTCTTAAGCTCTCAACATTTCTATCACTTTGTTCATACATTCCGATGAAATATTCACTTGATTCGAGGACAACCTAGCTCAAGAATCAAAGCAATACATTCCATTTGGTTTGCTTTATTTATATTTATAGTTAATTTCAACGTCAATTTACGTTTTCTTTCATTTAGTGCTAAATAAATCACGTGGCTTTAAAATTACAATATAAATTTAATTGTTATCCATTTTTAGGGTAAACATACATCAACCCCTTAAAGGGTCATTTCTGCCAATCAGGACAAGGAGTTATGGTACTTGCCTTTGTATCTAAGAATTTCGAGGAAAAAATTTAATACCGCGAAAAAGATTAGGGATATTTCGATCGATCGTGATTGAAAAGAGAAAATGGTGAAAGAATGATTAAAGGGTGAAAAAAGCAAAGTATAAAAAATCTTCTTTGTGGAGTCGCACTGTAGGAAGCTAACTGAGAGGGGTAAAAGTAAAGTCCACCCCTCTATCCCTTTTCACATAAATATCAAAATTAATACGTTCAACCTTTGAAGGGAGCTAACTTTGGGGTGTGTATGGGGGTGGGGAGTTAAAAGTGAGGTGTGGAAGTATGTTTTAAAAGTACTACCATTATTTTTTACTGGTACAAAAAGATAGGTGATATGCATGGAGCAATTTATAAGTGCCCCCTAAACTTGTTCAGAAAAATAATTTATACACTTTACTTTACCGGCAATTTATCATCGTCTTATTTTTGTTTGAGGTGAATTTATTTTCCACTCAAAAGGTGAGCTATAAAGAATGTGTTATCACATCCCTATATAGAAGATATGCGTAGAGCAACTTATAAGTTGCCCCCTAAACTATTGGGATATACTATTAACCATGTGGTTTAGATATAGTATTGTATTTTATTCTTTATGGAATAATTATTTATTTAATTTATTCAATTAGATAACGTACTATTTTAAATACATTATTTGTTATATGTATGTCCTTTAGTTATGTAGTAAACAATTTAGTGTATGGAGTCTTAGTTCATGCACAGAAGATTAAATTGTCGATTCTCATAATTAATAAACTATGTTCATAATCGAAGATATTATAAGGCAAAATTCTTGATGATTGTAGCACAAGATTATAGTATAAATTTTCTTGATTATGGGAGTGGTTTTACTGCGATTTCTTGTGCTAGTATACTTAGTGTATATTGCACTGACATAGTAGAGAAAGATATTTTTGTACTAAATATATATATTAACCATTTTCTCTAATTCATTAGATGAACTTATACTCCTAGTCTTGATATAATTATTATGATCGATGTGCTTTATTTATTATTTTGATTTATCAAAGGTACAACTCTATTCGGAGTTAGTGTATGCCTAATAGATTGGACAATAACGAATAGCACTTGTGAAATAATAATTAGTTGATAGAATCCATGACTCGGTTTTGAGTTTGATAATACCTCTTTATGTAAGTTTATAAGTTTTCATGTTAAAATGCGGTCGGTAAATTTCGTATCCATCACATGAAATAGTTTAAGCGAAATTATAAAGGATTTAATTAATTGATTAAATTAAATTATCAGTGATTTAATTTTGTTAACTGGTATTTGTGACCTTAACATGGGAAGTTAAAATAAGTGTTAGTGAATTTTTGAAATTCATATTGAGAATTTCAATTGCAGTTTCTTAGTGGAATAAATTACAATTAAATATACTAGGAATTCATTCATTCAAATTTTTGAGTTAATGCTATAATTAGTAGCCTCTTATTATTTTTTTGGTTCTTTCTATGCCTAGTAAAAACCTGGACTGATTTGGGTGAAAAGTGACTTGGGAAAAAAGTCATCATGTAGAGTTAGAGTAGGATTCTACTTCACAAGCAGAATCCTACACGTTTTTGGAGCTCTCTTTGGCTGAAAACAAGTCTACATAATGAAGACGTTTTTCACCCGATAACTTACTTTTTCAAAGTTGTATTGTTTTTGCCCATGCAAAGCAATTTCGTCCAAGGTCCTACTTGGACCATAGCAGAAGAATGCAACCCTGGATTCTTACTCTGTGGAGGACTTGTGCAATGATTTAGAGGTTAGTGCTTCTAATCTCGTAATTATATCAATGTCTAGTTTACTTGTATGTGATGCCTGAATTGTATGCTTGCTTTCACTGCGCATGTTCTAGCATAAACTTGTTCAGAAAAGTCATTTATACACTTTACTTTTCGGCAACCTATTATCATCTTATTTTTGTTTGAAATAAATTTATTTTCCGCTCAAAAGATGATGTGGTAAATAATATGTTATCACATTCCTATATGCGCGTGAAAAGAAAGAACAAAGTTGAAAAATAACTGAACCATATACATGTCATCTTTCCATTGGATGGTGTCAACTCATTATACACAATTATTTATTCTCAATATATAGGGAATTGACCATATTTTTCGGACAAATTTAAAGAGCAATTTATGTATTTTTCCTATATACTATATTAACTTATCAAACTTTTTAAAGTATTCCAACAAAAATAGTTTACTCCGTTACAGAGTAAAAAAAGTACTACTAAGGAGAAAAAGAGAAAGGAATATCAAAAATACCAGAAAGCTAAGCTGGAATAGTCCAAATAAGAAATTGGCTTTATTTTCACGTTTCTGGAGTTAATTTTCCTTGCCACGTGAATGGGCCCTATTTATAAGAAAAATGTGCAGGCAAAATAATGTCATCAATGAGGTGTCTGTCCTCTTTTTTCTTGTTTTCTTCTTTTAAATAATCCTTACCTGCAAGAGTTATTAGTAATTATAGGAAAATAAACACATATTATTATTTATGCTTTAATTCTAAAAAAAAAAATTACCATACGAAATTACATGAATAGTTTATACTTATCATAGGACCAGAGGAAACAAAGGAATCCAAGCAATGCCAAAACTAAACCTCAGTTCTCAAGTAAATTAAAAACCCTTCCAAAGAATCCACATGACTTCATCCCCTTCACTCCTCTTGGGTGGGGTTTTCTTCTGAGAAACATATAAATAGCAACAAGATTTTGATGAATTAAAATTAATGTACAGAACTTTTTATCTTTGTTAACTATTAGTTGTATGATAGGAAAGAAAGAAATGGGGGGAGGAAAAATTATTGGGATGGTGATGTTTGTGGCTGTGGTTGTATCAGCAGCAGCAGGTTATGGTGATAATCAGCAGCTACAGCAGCAGCAGAAATGGTGGAAATGGATGTCTTCTGGTTCTGCAGCGTCTTCATCAGTGGTCAAACCAGTTGTCTCTTCTTCAATTGTCCTATCACTCTATGGTAATGTCTATCCCATTGGTTATTACTATGTTCAGCTCAATATAGGACAGCCTTCAAAGCCGTATTTTCTTGATCCTGACACCGGCAGCGATCTCACATGGCTGCAATGTGATGCTCCCTGTGTTCGCTGCACAAGAGCGCCTCATCCATTCTACAAACCAAACAATGACCTCGTGCCATGCAAGGACCCCCTCTGTGCCTCCTTGCATCATGTTGATTACAAATGTGAGAGTCCAGAACAATGTGACTATCAGGTTGACTATGCTGATGGAGGTTCATCGCTAGGTGTCCTACTTAATGATGTGTTTCACTTCAACGGGACAAGTGGTGCTCGGATAATACCTCGTTTGGCTCTAGGATGTGGATATGATCAGTTACCTGGTCAATCTCATCATCCTTTAGATGGAGTGCTTGGCCTTGGGAAAGGAAAAGCGAGCATTGTGTCCCAGCTTCACAGCAAGGGTCTGGTGCGGAATGTGGTAGGCCATTGCTTGAGTGGCAGAGGAGGAGGTTTTCTCTTCTTTGGAGATGAGGTTTATGATTCCTCACGCATTGTCTGGACTCCTATGGCGCACGATCGCATGAAGCACTATTCAGCAGGATCTGGAGAACTCACATTTGGTGGTAAAGCCACAGGATTCAAGAACCTTTTTGTAGTCTTTGACAGTGGAAGTTCCTTCAGCTACCTAAACTCACAAACATACCAAGGTTTCATTTCATTATTGAAAAAAGAACTGAATGGGAAGCCACTAAAAGAAGCAAAGGATGACTATACACTCCCATTGTGCTGGAAGGGCAGGAGACCTTTCAAAACCATAAATGATGTGAAGAAATACTTCAAGAACTTCGCACTTAGCTTTCCCCATGGATGGAAATCCAAAGCTCATTTCGAAATTCCCCCTGAATCATATCTTATTATCTCATCAAAGGGCAGTGTCTGCTTGGGAGTTCTAAATGGTACTGAAGCCGGCCTGCAAAATGTCAACCTTATAGGAGACATATCAATGCAAGACAAAATGGTGATCTATGACAATGAGAAGCAAGCAATAGGTTGGAGCCCAGCAAATTGTGACCGGCCACCAAAGTCGAATAACATGATAATGTAATCAAGCTAAGACTAATCTTTTATTCTTCGGTTTGTGTTACCTTTTCATTTTTATCATTTATTAGCATATGCTTTCATCAAGAAATGGGGAACAATAATAATAAGTATCCCTTTTGTATAACAGAAAATGAAATTGTCTGGTTTATCGAAGAACGATTATCATAAAATCAAAGAATGAGAAAAGAGGCAAACTAACATACAAGGTGGACACTCAATTATTTCTAAACCTGTTAGCTTCACAGGTTAAAGAGAGAGAGAATTCTAGATTACCTTTTAGTCTTTCTAGCCAAGCTCAGCATCTCTCGACCTTCACAATCTATGATGAGGCATCCAAGACATGGAGAGGTTATAGGAGTAATATCCGCTGCTGGATGATTGTGGCTTGATTAAGACGTATAAACTACTCTAGCTTAAAGAATGATCTCATGTTTATGAAGAGAAAGCCTCTCTATAGGCCAAAATAAAACAGCTAGGCAGCTTAAGTTTCAACAGATAGGTCTTTGTCAGATGCAACATTCTGAGTTCTACAGTGTTGCTCCAATTCAGCATCCAGAAACGAAGTGAATATCCTTTTACCCTTGCTGGGGTTCCATCGTATGCATGTGGAAATTTTGAACTTTAGAAAAGCTTAATCCCTTTTGTGCAATGAAAGATACAATCTTGTAGCACATCCACGTGATGCAACTCTCCATCTCCGTCCACATCATTTTCACTAAATCCACCAAGATCTCAGCGTAAAGGTGCTTCCCCAGAGTCATGCAAAAAAAAAAAAAAAAAAAAAAAAACTTTATCTACTCACTTATTATCATTAAATTTGCTCCAAAACATAGATGAGTCAGATTCAGACCCTAAATATCACTTCAAGCACACCCATATAGAAAGCAAACATAAAGAATTGAAGCAGATCTGCTTGTTGTTTAAGAATCAATATCGAATTCAGCTTCTTTCGTCAGTGCTACTATACCTATCCATTTAGCAGCTATTACTTCCAGTTGCAACTTCTAGGCATAACCTTTATACCATGTATCCTTTGTCAGTAGCCTCAACGTAGAATAAATGTCTATGTCCTTACTGCCACGACTAAGAATTTGGTTAGCTTGGAAGATCTTTACACAGTTGCGTACACTAATCCAACTATAACTAGTAACTTTCTTTTCAACTCTCTCTTTCATTACCTTCCTGACCCGAACAAGGCTCTCCCATCTTCCCCTGGACTCGTATACTTGCGCTAGCACCAAATAAGGCAGAGATGACTCCGGCGCTAACTCCATTATCTTTCCAGCAACTTTTTCAGTTTCTTTCAAGTCTCCATAAATATCACAAGCAAGAAGTATTGACTCCCATATTTCACTGTTGGGGTCATGAGGCATATTTTGCAATATATCCCCGGCTTCTTTAAGTTTACCAGCTCTGGTCATCATGCCCACAACACAAGTGTAGTGCTCGATGCCAGGTCTAACTCCATATTCCTCTTCCATTGAAGAAAATATAGCTATACCTTCATAAATAAATCCACCATAGCTGCAAGCCAAAAGAACAGCAGCCAACGTAATTCGATCTGGTTGACCACCGACTTCAAGAAGTTCATAATAAAGGCTGAGTGATTTGGTAAGTTCACCATTGATAGCCAACCCAAAGATCATGGTGTTCCACGATATCAAATCTCTTGCCAGTAGGTCATTGAAAATATTTGAGGCAGAGTCAATCAACCCATATTTACAATACATATCTACAACTGAACTGGAAACAACGGGATCTGATACAAAGCCTAACTTGATGACCAAAGAATGAGCTTGAATGCCCAGCTCCATAGGGAAGGTTGTAGCACAGCTAAGAATGCAGCTGAGTGTAAACGCCGTAGGTCTAATATTCTTCCTCAAAGTTAGGACAAATACATGGAAGGCTTTTTCTTGTAAACTGTTCAGTGCATAGCTCGAAATCATCGAATTGCACAGAGCTGTGTCCCAATTATTTGAATCCTCAAATATGTGAACTGAATCCTCTATTCTGTTGCAGTTAGAAAACAAATCAATTGCTGCACTTGAAACAATTGTGTTGCACAAAACCCCCATCTTTACGCAAAGACATAAGATTTGCTTACCCTTCTCCAAACTGCGCAATTTAGAACAGCAAATAAGCACTGATGACATTGTGAACTCATCCGGTGAATATATACAAGCTCTCATCAAACAAAAATAAGACAGAGCTGTATCTTCATGCCCTGATTTACAGCAGACTGAAATCAACGAATTCCATGAAACAACATCCACCTCCTTCATGGCCAAAAAGACACCAGTACCATAGTCCACTAGCCCAAGGTTTCCATACATATCAATCAGTGAATTCCCTACCACCACATTAGACAAATCAACACCACTCCTTAGCATGTTTCCATGTACTTCCTTGCCATGAAAAGCAAATTGCACACTCGAAATCAGAATCGAGAAAGTATATCCACTAGGCCTAATACCATAATTTTGCATTTCCAAGAAAACACCAAGAGCAACCTCAAACAATCCGTGCGAAGCATACCCCGAAATCATTGAATTCCAACTCACAACATCTCTGTCAGGCATTTCATCGAACATCCGGCGTGCACTGTGCACATCACCAGACTGAACAAATACTTTTACACACATGTTCCAGGACACAACATTCTTGTTTGGTATTTCGTCAAAGACTTTTAAAGCACAACTTTTCGCTCCATGTTTGCTATACAAATCAATGCAACAATTACCCAGAAAAGTATTCCTGTTGAAACCAAGTTTTATCAAATTACCATGAAGTATTTGCAAAGATCTAAATGAGTTTCTGTATGAGAGGCACTGTGTTATGAGGCTTGAATAGAATGAAAGTGTATGCGTGTGGTATCTGTAAGCTCTTTGTACAAAAGGGTACATGCAAATGATATGAGTAAAGCACAAATAGAGAAAGCTAAAGCAAACATGTCAATGCCCACAAATCTCATTTACTGCAGCTTTGCATATTTGGTCTTGTGGTATCTTGGTCAGACTCTTCTTCCATGCCCGAGAAATTTCGATATTCCTTGGGCGAAGGTTAAATACTCTCCATTTCGGTACTTGCTATAAAGGAGAAAAATTAACTTGAACTTGTGCTCTTTAGTCTGTTTCTTACGTATGTTGTTTAACTTGATATATTAAGAAACCATTTAATAGAATCAATTATAAGAATTATTTGGTTGAATTATCCTTGTTCAGGCACGAGTATAGCAATAAAGTCTCTCTGGTAGGAAAAGCTTTATTTTTAACGTGGAATTTTCTATTTAAATCCTATTAATTGTTCCTTAAAATGACTAATGGACCCGAATAAATAATTAAAATAAAATTTAAAAACCATATAACAGTATTATTTGTAAAAAATTATTTGATTAACCTACCCTTATTTTTCCTTAAATAAGCAAGTAAAAATATATACCTTTTTGGAGTTGTAGAGTTGAAATTTTAAAATCTAAATATTTTCTTCATTTTCTAAAGTGACAAGTATTTAGCACCAAATATTTAACTAAGGTGACAGATAACAAGGGCCGATGGGAGTATTATTTACAATTTTTAAGTGTTGTAAGATTTTACTCATTATACTCTCCAGGTAGCTAACATGTTTAACATAATCAATAAATCTAAAATATTGTTAAGAATATATACTTACCCACACTGTATCAAATAATTTAATGTTAACAGCAAAAAAATTAAAGCAAAAATACATATTCGTTGACCATAATGAAGTGTATATATTTGGTACAAAAATCAAGCGAAGAAAATTTTTACCGCTCTACACCCAAGTGCCAATTATATGTTCACTCAAACATTATCACATAAAATAAATATGCTTGAAGAAACTTTTCAATGTCCAAACTTCTACTATCTGAAGCATTGGTTGTAGAGTGGGAAAAACTTGTCTTCACTTGATATTTGTACCAGATATATATACACTTCAATATGGTCCACGAATAAGTATTTTTGCTTTGATTTTTTCTTTCTGTTAACGTTTATATATATATAT
>MU670191.1:88892-100230 GCA_026770625.1 Nicotiana glauca | reverse complement strand
ATTTTAGCCAGAGTCTAAGTGGTTCCGCTTTGGAATGGTACACGAGGCAGGATCATACTCGTTGGTATACCTGGGATGACTTAGCCCAGGCTTTCGCCAATCACTTTCAGTATAATTTGGAGATTGTTCTCGACCGACTCTCCTTGACGAAAATTGAAAAGAAGCATGGGGGGAGCTTCAGGGAATATGGATTCAGGTGGAGAGAGCAGGCCGCCAGGATCGATCCACCCATAAAAGAGGGTGAGATGGTGGATTATTTCTTGTAGGCTCTAGAGCCCACATATTATGGACATTTGGTGTCAGCTGTGGGAAAGACGTTCAATGAAGTTGTCAAAAATGGGAAGTATGGTAGAAGAGGGTTTGAATTCTAATAAGATCATGAGCTATTCGGCAATCAAGGCAACTACCCAGGTTATCCAGAGCGGAGGGGTATTGGGAAAGAAAAATAAAGAAGATATGGCGGTAGTTGACTCAAGAACTTTGTCTAGGGGCCCATCATCTTATTACCCTCAACTTCGATCTCGTCCCCAAACCTTCTCCCACACACCACAACATTATTACCCACCCTGTGATCCTCACTTCTCTACCCACACATACCCCTAACATCCTATCCACGCGCCATGGCGTGCACCCACTCCACAAAATGCTTACCCAACTCAAAACACCTACCCACCTCCAAGAGCTTACAGGAATTCCCCTGGAGCAGATTTGCGAGCCAACCAAACTTTCAAGCAAGAGAGGGCACAGAAGCAGGAAAATTTCACCCCATCGGAGAATCATATGCAGACTTCTTTGAGAAACTAAAGCATTATAACTTGATTGCACCGGTTCCTCCAAATCATGTGGAAAAGCGTGCAAGAAGCTTTGATCCTTCTAAAAGGCGTGAATTCCAGTCCAATGCCCAGGGGCACGATGTCGAAAGTTGCCGGGATTTGAAAAAAGAGATAGAAAGAATGATTCAGGAAGGAATAATTGCGGTCCAGGACAGTGGCACCCAGAACATTGCACATAATCCTTTACCTGCACATGACTGTGCATATTTTGTGGGGAAGATCCATGGCGACGGGGAGTATGAGAATCCTTTCGGAAACTTGTTGAATGAAGGTCCCAGTAATTTTGATGGGCAATCCAGTGGCTAAGGTGTCAAGTTTTGTGGTTGGAAAGACGCTCCATCTCTTGGAGTTTTGGTGGGATTATTTTGTTGTCATTTCTGTTGTCCGGGTTATTTTCAGGGTTGTAATCCGGACATTGTCTTGTGACTCAAACCCTTCTATCTTTTCACTTTGCTTTGTCTAGTCATAATAGCGTGATTAGTGTTGTCTAGGTCTGTTCAAGGGTTGTAACTAGTCTGTTTGCTTATTTTGTTGTTTAAACTCTTTCACCGTCAGTCTAATGCAATTCTATGTTTCCCGCCATTTCTAGTCATTTTGTCTAATTCCCTTCTCCTTTTGCGATTCTTTTCATGCTGGTTCTAGTGACACGACATGCGCATAATTCTTAGCCTGTTTTTAAAGTCCGTTTAGTAATAAAACAATGAAATAATGTTGAAAATGTAAGGGCACTTGAGGGAAATAAGAACATATTGGAATACTTTGAAGCCCGAATCAAGTGAAACTGGGGGGCAGATAGAATGTAAAGAAATACTGTTGAAATGCATCATGCCGTATCAGTTTAAAGCCAAAGGCAAGTCTGCCCCAAAGTCTACAAGAGCCGCTCGTGGTACCAAGATTGTTGTCCAATGGTGTTAGGGAATTGGCAAATACAGAAGACAAATATGTGAATCAATCAAAAGGTGTTGCGTGTGTTTTCTTAGCTTGTTTAAACTGTGTAGTTTGTACTTGGCATGCTTTGAAGATTGGAATGACGAAGACATTTTATTCTGCTATCCAAACACTTTATCCTTTGTTACCCCTTTGAGCCTCGATTATTTTCTTGCATACCCCTCTTTCGAAATTAATAATAAGACTCGAAAGTTCGAATGGGGAAGTAAGTGTAGAAACAAGAGAAAAGATAGGGAAAGGAAAAGTAAAAAAAGAAGAGAAAAGAAAAAGAAAGAAAAGAAAAAGAGAAAGAAAAGAAAAAGCAAAAAGAGAAAGAAAAAGAAAGAAAGAAAAAAAGAGAAAAGAAAAGAAAAAGCAAAAAGAGAAAAGAAAGACAAGAAAAGAAAAGAGAAGGAAAAGAAAGAAAAAGAAAAGTGGAAGAAGGAAAGATCGCAATAACAAATGTAGTCGCTTGAACTACGTTTGACTTGATCCCGAAAGGGTACGTAGGCAGCCTCTCTGAGGTTCAATCACAACAAAATAAAAGTCCAAAAATCCCCAAGAAGGAAATTGGGCAGAAGTTGTGGTTGTTGCAAGAAATATGATTCCGAAAGTTGTAGTTTTGAACCCACGTTGAATTATTTTGAGCCTTTATACCCTACTTTCTAAATCCCATCCAAAAGCCTGCATTACGGTCCAAAGAAAGACCTTCTGATCAGTCTTCAAGAAATGCCAAGTCAAGCGAGCATAGGTGAATCATATCAGAGGCAACACTTCAATCCAAATCAAGGAAATAAAGAATAAGAGAGTCTGGTTGATGAAAACCCTCACGGGTTCCCCAAGACAATGAAAGCTGAGAGAAATAAAAATGAGAGAGTCTTATTGGTAAAAACCCTCGCGGGCAATGTAAGGCGATAGTGAGTTGAGAGAAAAATCAGAATGAGAGAGGCTTGATGGTGAAAACCCTACGGGCATCACAAGTCGACTAAGGATGGTGAATCAGATCGGGCAAGTGGAGCAGTAAAGCCCAGTTTCACGGCAAAAAGGTACAACAAGAGCTGAACATCAGATTTGCTAAACAGAGTAGGCTGCAGGTGCATGTCAAGGTCACTAGAGTCGGTATCCACATCTGATGGGTTGCTACTCTATAGGTTTCTTGTTAGGAATCGTCTCTTTCCATTATCCTTTACTCTGTTCCTCCCACCTTGTTTTACTCCCTCCTCTTGGGTCGGTTATTCAAAACAAGCGAGAAATGACTTCAAAATCTACCACCAAGCTTTCCAATTAAACAAAAACAGGACCCGGTGAGCACATAAAGGCATCAAGCCAGAATAAAATAGCAGACACAATAAGTTGGCCACAATCAACATACTTTGGGACTCGTGTGAAATACCAGGTTTTGGAACATATCAATTCAGGAACAATGTAACAAATGGAGGATGTTTTGGTGAACAGATCAAAGGTATTCTCCGTGTCAAGGGTAACAAAGAAAGTGATTAGTCAATAAGCAAGCAAGATCTTCGAATGTGAGTCAGTTATCGGGGCAAATGAAGGAACAATAAACTCAAGGCCAAAGACAGTGGTCAAGAAAGAACATCATATACACAAAGCAGGGATAATAGACATGCTGCGGGATTCATATGAGACATGAGGATTGGGGAGATGACAGTTCATGCAATGCAACGAATGGAGAATATCGGGGTCGCCCTCAAAGTTCAAGGCCACAGACCAACCACCATATTTTAAACTCACAAGTTTTCGTTGTTTGAAACAGGAACAAAAGCAGTGCAAGAAAGTTGGTGCAACAGTAAGGTAACAAGAAAGGAAAGAAAAAGAAAAGGAAGAAGAGAAGAACCGACAAAAGGGAAGTTTCTCAAATCATTGACATTTGCCATTACTTTTCAATATGTTTTCTCCTAGGATAAAAGGCCTAGTCTGATGGATTTTTCTAAAGTCAAAATCTTAGTCTGATGAATCTTTCTCCTAAGATAGAAGACCTAGTCTGATGAACCTTCTCCTAGAGTTCAAATCTTAGTCTGATGAATCTTTCTCCTTTAGCAAAACACCCTAGTCTGAGGAACCACCTCCTAGGATCATAATCTTAGTCTGATGAACCTTTCTCCTAAGATAACAAAAGACCTAATCTGATGAATCTTCTCCTAGAGTCAAAATCTTAGTCTGATGAATATTTCTCCTAAGATAGGAGATCTGATGAACCTTCTCCTAGAGTCCAAATCTTAGTCTGATGAATATTTCTCCTAAGACAGCAAAACACCCTAGTCTGAGGAACAACCTCCTAGGATCCAAATCTTAGTCTGATGAAAATTTCTCCCAAGATAACCAAATGGACCTAGTCTGATGAATCTTCTCCCAGAGTCGCAATCTTAGTCTGATGAGTCTCTCTCCTAAGATAGAAAACCTAGTCTGATGAATTTTCTCCTAGGGTCTGCATCTTAGTCTGATGAATCTTTCTCCTAAGATAACAAAAAACCTAGTATGATGAATTTTCTCCTAGGATAAAAAATCTTAGTCAAGTAGTTTTACTCACAAGGGACGTACATGCCAATCAAGTCTTTAGTTTTTCTCTCACCATCGTATCAATAGCTTAGGTAACAACTCACAAGTCTGCCCAGCCACCAAACTGGGGCAGAAAATTTTCTTTGTTTGTTTATTTTGTTGCAGTCAGGAGCCCACCTGGAGAACAAGGGAATACTTTTCAAGTTTAGGAATCAGGAGCCCACCTGGAGAACAAGGGAATACATTTCAAGTTTCAGCACTCAGGCGCCCACCTGGAGAACAAGGGAAGTACAATTCAAATTTTAACTTTCAATTTTCAATATTTGATAACAGGCTGTACCCAGCCACCAAACTAGGGCAAAAATTTTTCTTTGTTTGTCTATTTTGTTGTAGTCAGGAGCCCACCTGGAGAACGAGGGAAGACAGTTCAAGTTTTAAGGGAAGGAAATTCAAGTTTCAGAAGAAGATAGCACAAATTTCAAGGGAAAGAAGCAAGGTTTAAAGAAAGACAGTTCGAATATTGGCAATCAGGTGCCTACCTGGAGAATAAGGGAATACATTTCAAGCTTCAGTAGTCAGGAGCCCACCTAAAGAACGAGGGAAGTACAATTCAAATTTTAGCTTTTAATTTTAATATTTGATAACATGATGTGCTCCGTCACCAAACTGGGGCAGAAAAATTTCTTTGTTTGTTTATTTTGTTACAATCAGGAGCCGACCTGGAGAACAAGGGAATACTTTTCAAGCATTGCGGTTAGGAGCCCACCTGGAGAACAAGGGAATACTTTTCAGCAGTCAGCAGTCAGGAGCCCGCCTGGAGAACAGAGGCATAGTTTCAAGTCTTAGCAGTCTATATCATTCGGAGAAAGGGCAAAACATCTCAGATCACAATTCAAGTCAGCAACAAAGGAGGCTTGTGGAAAGAAAATAATAAAGAAAAAGAAAAAACAGAAAGGCAAAAAGTTAATCCAAATGCAGAAGTTGATGAAAGATATGATTTGATCAAGACATGGCCGAGGTCACAAGCACTGCATATCTGGTTTTGGTCCGAAAAGCTGAGGAAGAATGAACTAGCACCTGCAACTAGCAAGCGTCAAGGTTCAAATCCAAAGTCTACATGAAGAACCACTTAAGACCCACGATCAAGCTTCAGAAGACTTATAGATAGGAATCTTGTAACTCATAGTTGACAGGCCTGGTTAGTCTTTTTCATTTTAATTTTGATGTAACAACAGGACCGCGGACCGGATCCTCGGCGGAACGGCACCTCAATCGGCTCTCCACCTCGGTATTCCATCATCTCACTCATTCCTGAACTACACTGACCTGATTCCTATTTAGCCCGGGATATGTAGGCAACCTCTGAAACAGGGTGCGGTCAAACTTTTCAAAATGCTTCACACGGAATATGTGAATGGGCAAAAATTCCTCATTACCGCTCACTTGTCTTTGCACGTAAACTCTTCGTGTTTCTGGGCAAAGAGGGGCAGCTGTGAGCACGTGATTTTTGCCCTAAGCAAATTATTCCAAAAGTTTCAAATTAAATAATTTTACAATTTTTAGGAATTTTGTTGCATTTTTCGTATTAATTGGTTGCATAATAACTCATGTTAAAAATATAAAAAATATGCATTAATTCATTTTAACAATTTAAAGAAAATCACAAAAAATAGTTCATTTTAGCATTTTATTGTTTTAATTGAAAATTACTACAAAATAGTTTTTAAATAATTTTAGATTTTAATTAGTTTAATTATTAGTTTAATCTCTCAATTTTATAAAATCAAGCAAAAATAAAAAAATATATTTGATATATTACAAATTGAAATAAATACAAAAAGCAAAAGAAATAAAAGAAGAAAATAAATAACAAACAAAGGAAAGGGTACTCTTAATATATGCCCGAAATTGGGCCTCTTATTAATGAAATCTACCCAGCCCAAACACATATAGCCTAACCCACGCCCAGATACGCCCAAACCCGACCCACCTATAACCAAACCCTATTTTCTCTAAAAAATATCGGATCCCTCACACATTAGAGACATGCAAATTGCGTGACTCTATCTATCTCCATTCTTCAAACGGATTTCTGCTCTATTTTAGTGTGGAAGAAGGGATTTTGCAAAAAAAAAAAAGAGAGAATTTGAGAGAGAGAATTTCGGAGGGATTTCAGAAGAAAAATTCAGAGGAAAATTTTGAGAGAGGGAGAAACACAACAATTGAATATAACACCCCTTCCTCTCTTGACTTCTCTCACTAGCACACACACACAAATTCAAGAATGGAGAGGAAAACTTAGACAGAAAAGTGAGGTTCACAAAAATTTTCTGATTCTTCACCGGAATTGCTTAGTTTCGATTGAGGTTTGATGCGCCGTTGAATTGAGGCTGTTTGTCGAGGTGTGGTTCGCGATCCCGTTTGAGTTTGATATAGGTCTCGAGTTCCGGAGTTAGCGAATCACTCGATTCAACCAGTGTAATTTTCGGATTTTCGTTAATCAAAACTGTTTCAGGTTCATTTTTCTCCTTTTCCTCTATTATTTGTGCTGTTAATATCATATGTAGGGATTGAAATATGATGCTGGCCTATTCTCTTAGTTATTTGTTAATTTCGTGTGTGTTCATCGAGTTTGTTATGCGAATTAGTCTGGTATTGGATTTAGTTTCTACTATATCAAATCTGTGCATTTAGATTCATTTCCGGTTTAAAGTGAATAGTTGAGTCAGCTGAGCAAATGCAGACACACACGCGAACCTTCTGATTTTTCATGTCGATTTCTGATTGTTTGTTTCTTCTGATTTCTAACCTAAAAAAAAATTGAATTCGATCGAGTTTGAGTGAGTCAACTTCAGTCAAAGTTCTATTTTGTTGGCGATTGAACATTGTTGGCTCTGAGAAGTTTGAAGTTGTCGCTGCCGGGTTTTTGCCTATCGAGGTCTGTTTGAGGCATTGGTTTCCTGTTCGTTGCCATTCATTTCGATTTTTCCATTGCTGATCCTGTTTGTAGTTACTACCACGATCAATCGAAGCTCAAGGTTCAGTTTTATGCATCATACTCTTTATTTCAAATGAAGTTAAATTTGATTGATTAGCGGATTCGCATTTTCCGTGTCGGTCTATATTCCAAAATGAATTTGAGCTTAGTTTGTTTGTAAGATTCTTGCTGCATTTAACCTGCTCGTTATCCTCTGTTGTTTGCAACAACATATTTCCGATACCATTTTGTATGCCTGTAGTGAACATTGTCAACATGTCCTCTTCAAAATTAGAAAAAATGTTGTACATAATGGGATTCAGGCAAAGCTAGAATGTTTCTCAACTTAGAGCAGAGGAAGATTGATGCAATTGATGCCTTAGTGTGTTTCTAACAGTATTGAAATTACATGGTATAATGATATTTGTTTATTGGAATCTGATTTTGTGACTATTTTTTGTGAGTTCAATTTGAGTCAAGGCTAAAAGGAATCATTTGCTAGCGTCTTAGATGTTTTCAAAGGTGTTTGGTTTCAAATGGCTTGTTCCGGCAAATTCTTTTAAAATCAGTGGCTACAGTAGCTATAAGAGTCTCATTGCTTGAATAAATCACTCCAATTCTACAACTTGGAAGTCCCAAGTTAGAATGGTAGTTTGTTTTGATAAACTTGATACAATGTGAACCTGATTTCATATTTTGGGCTTTTTTTAGTGTTCTGGCAGTCGAAGCTTAATGTTCTTAATCTTTTATATTCCCATATTCATGTCTTATGGTCATACATTGCCTCTAAACTCAGGAATTGAACATATAAACTCTCGAACATCCGTAATTTGTTTTAGTTGAGTATAATAGTTTGAAATTAGATTCGAGGTATGTCGTGACAGACAAACATGACAATTACATGGGCCCTCATTTTGTTTAAGTTAGAATTGATGCTAGAAACTCGGGCGGACCGTTTAGCAAATTTCACGGTCTTCCCCAAAGATAATAAACGCGTAGTTGCTCTAGGCACGTGTTTTAATAAAATTACCTTCTTAAATACGGGTGCACATTGATATGACCCAAATCCAAATCTCAACAGAGTCGAAATGTGTTGACAACCACGGGTGCACTGGTGCGACGTGGTTCGAAACACATTTTCACGATGTTGCAATTCTTATTAAAAAATAAATAAATAAATATATAATAAAAGCGGTATATTAATAAAAGGCACATAAAAATAGAACATGTATTAAAATCAGATAAAATCAAATACAACAGTTAAGCGACCATGCTAGAACCACGAAATCTGGGAATGCCTAACACCTTCTCCCGGGTTAACAGAATTTCTTATCCGGATTTCTGGTTTGCGGACTGTTAATAGAGTCATATTTCCTCGGTGCAGGATTCAACCGGTGACTTGGGACACCATTAATCTCCCTAGTGGTGATTCTGAACATAAATAATAAATCCCGTTCCGATTGTCCTTAAAGTGGAAAAAATCCTTTATTATGCCCTTCGCGGGGTATTAGTGTAAAAAGGAGGTGTGACAGCCCTAAATAAGGTACATTTCCACTTACAGTAAGGAATCTTAGTAGGACAACTGTCTAATCGCCTAGTACGGAATCATACAATTCTATTCCAGGATTTGCGCCATGACTCTGGGGACGTGGCAGGAATATCGCTCATTCTGTTATAAATCCATTACGGTATTATTTCGGGGTCGAGCATACTCGGCTTCGGTATCCATCGTACTTCAATCTTCAGACATTGCACTTTGTCTTCGAGCTCGAGTTTGGTCCATCGAGCTCAAACTCGTCCTTATCTGAACTCGGGCCTAAGGCGACCCTTCGAGCCTGGGAGATCAGGCACACCTGATCTCAAATGTATACAGATAGTCCCTGCATTTCTCAGAGTAAAACGATACGATAAGAAATGGTTTGATCCTCGATGTTCCGATGCCCTGACCATGATGTCAATATCGTGGTGTGAGGGGCTGAAGTGATTGCAAGTCATTTTCGCATAGTTCCCAAGATCATTAATTGGAGGCAGTTGATGGTCGGCTATTTGTCTTTTTCAATACGCTTAAGCGTCCTCTATAAATAGGCCACTTTTACAGTTTTGGCAAACTTTATTTCTCAAATCATTCTTGAAATCTCCTTAGCTCCTTTAACTTTTTTGAGTTCACCTTCTTCTCAATTTGCTCTCACTACATCATCTACTCTTTCTCCTCTTTTAAATTTATAAATCGCCATGGCTAAAACATCTAAAACTATTCCTCAAAAGGCAAAAGCCTCTTCGTCATCACTGCATGCCAGAAGTAAAACGGTGGTGCCACCTCGTATCGAGGAGTGTATTCCCCTGCCGTGCGAACTAACATCCGATTTTAAAATCGATAAAACTACATCGACACCAGGTCGATGTGAGCTCATGTCTCGAAACATCTGCTTGATAACCGAAAAAGAGATTGAGTAGGTGAAAAAGGACTGCAATTGGGAGAACAAAGATGTGGTGATCCCTTCCCCTGAAGAGGAAATCACCACTCATAAGACAGGATACTTAAGCGTGTATACCTACACATTCACGCTGGGTCTGGCAGATCCATCTCTGGGTCCCATAGATCCAGTTATTCTTGATTTTTTCCAACAATACCAGGTGGCGCTTGGCCAGATCTACCCTTTATTCTAGCGCATCATCCACCTAATAAGATATTTCTCGAGCTTGATCGAGGGGATGCCTTTCATCCTCGGCCACCTGATCAGACTATACAACCCTCTCCTTTATCGAGGTGGTCTGATAAAGCTGCAATACCGATCCTAAAAATCTCTCTTCTCTAGCATCGATGAGGACAAGGACCGAGGATGGATGAGCCGATTTTTTTGAATCAGGACCTCCGACCTGATTCCTGCTGAGAGGATGCCATTCCCCGAGGAATAGAACATGAAACGTAAGTACATGTTTATCGGTAGTGACTTTATATTCTACTTTCCTCACTCTTTCTCGACCTCATCCCTTTTCTCAATCTAATCCTTTTCTGATGGTGTAGTTGTTGCTTGGTTTCCTAGTGCGGTCCCAGAGTTTGAAGGTTGGGTACGACAACTAGCCTCCACTTCTTCATACGCGGAACACAGCTGGCGTGACCTAGCCAAGGGCCGATGGGAGGCTAAAAATCATGGTGAGTTTTTTTGTTTGCATTCCTGTGTTCCTTAGTAAAATACTTACTGCATCTTTATGCAGGCCTCGAATACGTCGTTGCTATGCGACTTCCCCTGCCTGGTTAAGAGGAAATACCGAATCCCTCAAAGGAAAAGAAAAGAAAAGAAAGAGGGGATCGCCTGCAAATTCCCCGAAGATAAAGAAAAATAAGTCACGAAAGCCTAAGTCCGATATAATGGCACTGTCTCCAGTAACAGCCCAACGCCTTCGGGGTGATGATGAAGAGGGGGAAGATGATGACTGCCTATTGGTAGTTTGAAGAAGAGGAAGGCTCTTGCTCGAAGACCGTTGAACCGATGGTGGCTGATGTGGTTCATTCTCGAACCGAAGAAATATCTGAGGGGAGTTCGAGCAAAGTCCCCTAGCCATCGGGCAGCAAAAGAGCACCTTGTCTTGGAGGTCATTTGGAGGGCGAGATCGAGGTGCCCGGTTCCGAGGATCTCCAAAGAGAAAAGAATGTCCCTAGTGGATCATTTGGGGTCATCTATGTGGATGAATCACCACCTGGTCCTAAGTTCTCCGAGGGGCAATTCCGAGATGCCCGGAACATGAGAACGTCCGACGTGGGAACAAGCCATGAAGGGAATAATATCTTTCAAGAATGCCTTACAGGGGTCGAAGATGGTCCCGACCCAGATGCCTTATTTAATTTTGATGAGGCCCAGTGTCTTTTCAAACAAGTAATTTTTTGCCCTTTGTGAGCACGTGATTTTTGCCTCACAAGAATTACTCCCACAAAAATCAAAACAAAAATATTTGTTTTATTGTGTGCATTTTTGTGAATTTTTGTGGTATTTTCTGTCATTATTTGCATGTGTCCGTGCATGTTTATGTGTTTAAATAAATGATATATATATATATATATATATATATATATATATATATATAT
>MU670191.1:57350-84832 GCA_026770625.1 Nicotiana glauca | reverse complement strand
TTTTCCTTTCTTTCTGAAACAGATTAGTTAAAATATGAATTAGTTGGTAATTGAAATTATTAACTGTCTGTTTGATTTTAGTTCCTCCTTTATGTGTTGTTAGTCAATCTTAGGAATAGTTTTAAAATTCTGAACCCTTTAAATGTGGCCTGTGTTCTGATTTTGATAGAAAATATTAAGCTTGAATTAGCTTAATCTTTAGAATTTGAATCCCTAATTAGATGCTTGGCTGAAAAGCCCAGATTGGATTTGAATTAGGTTCATTCAAGACTCGTTAACTTGGGTCAATTGGACTCAGGGTCTGCCTGGACTTGGGATATTGAAACATGGGATTTCAGGGGGTATTTTGGGGAATTAGAATATCTGAATAATTGATTAAAGGCTGCTGATTACTTAAAGGCTGTTAGTTGATAGTGGTGCACTAACTAATTTTTTAATAATAACACTAGGTTAGTGTAGCACTAATTTAGCAAGTGATGAATTAAAAAAGTAAAAAGTATAATTGGTAGTGGTAAATGCACTAATTTGAGTGCTTATATATAAGCTGGAAATCAGATATAAAAGGGGGATGGAATAGACAGAACGGGGGATCAGTTTTTTGGAAATTAAACACACAGAGTCTAGAAAAAAGAAAAACTGGTTAGACTTTAAACACTCTGAAAAATTTGAGAGAGTCTTGAAGTATTCTGAAAATTGAGAGAACATGGAGAGATTTCGAAAAGATTAAGAAATACAGAATTAAAGAGTAGGAAAGATACATAAAGGAAAGAACTGAAACTAAAAGTTACTTTTCTATTGGAAAAAGATTCTGCAATTCTTAAGATTTTCACTCAGAAATAATTCTTGAACAATTGAGAGTTAAAATAAGCTGAAATTCTGTTTAGCATTCAAGGGTTTGGACTCAAATTCTAGTTGTAATTTGATCTTGAGCTTTATGTGCTACTGTTGTGGATTCAAACATGTCTTAAAGTGATCATTTCTGGGTTGTTTTTGGTGCTGAATACTTTCCTGTTGCTGCTCTATTGCTGATCTTCCATTTTTCTATTGATTGCTTTTCAAAATTTCAGGTACTCCTTTGGTCTCAAATGATCTGTGAGGAATCACTGTATGACTGAACCAGAAGATAAATGATGAAATGCTATTTGATTTACCTGTTGAAATTTTCCTGTTTTATTTTTTTAACATTTGTAAATAATAGGACTGTTTGGACTGATTGTAACTAGACTGTTTTCAATATATTATGAGTATTCTGTCTAGTAATGTTAGTTTAAATTTATTGTTTTAAGGCTGGTTGTCAGGTTAAATGTTAGTAGTGTTAATATCATGTCACTGCTTCAAGGCTAGTTGTCATGACAAATGTTAGTAGTGTTAGTAGGTTAACTGTGATTAAGAATTGTTATTAGTGGGTCCAACAAATATGCAAAAGGGTTCTGTGCCTCAGTTTCTTTTTAATTTCAACAGTTTTGTTTTGCAATAAGAGGGCGAACGTTTCAGTATATTAAGTTTTCGAGTTTGGTGCCTTAGTATAAACGTTAATCACTTTAGTCAAATCATTTAATTCTATAAATTCTTGTATTAATTTGTTAGCTTAAACAAGATCTGAATGTAAAAATTTGAATTTAAAATTAGTAGTTGTTTATTTGAATAGATCTAAATTATTCATTTTGTTACAAAAATTATTAAGCCTAGTTTTGAAATAATTTCAGTGGTTTGAAACCAATCTGAGGCCCAGCGTTGGGCAGCCTTGAATAAGGCTGAATGAATTTTCATTCTTTTTGGGGCCATTTCTTAAGCCCAATGTGCTGAAGACCTTATTAAAGCCTTTGTTTTAAATTTGTAATGCAAGTTTTAGGCCTTTCAAGTTAAGTAGCAAATTTGATTTAAGAGGCCTTCAATAATGAAGATCCTCTTGTTTAAATTTGGACTTGATCTTGAGGCCCGAATTTCCTTGAATGCTTTTAATAGTAGTTAATGCATAATGCTAATTGACTAAATTTTGTAGAGACAATCCTCAATAGATAATATTAGTTCATCTTTAGGATGCCCTTTTAAAATAAGTTGAGGTGTGCCGCACCAAACAAAATTCACAATTTGCGTGGCCCTCTTTAATTATATCTTTAAAATCCTTAGAACCCGGGACGTGCCATTTAGCAAATTTCCATGGCCTCCCGCAAAGTTAACAACGCGTTATTTGCTTTAGGTGCGTTCTTTAATAATTTTACCTTCTTAAACTCGGGTGTGCATTTCATGTGACCCAAATCCAAATCCCAAAATATTGAATAAGATGTGTTCCGGATTGCGGGTGCATTTCATGTGACGCGATACAAAGACACGTTTTAAACAACGTTCAATATTCTTTAAAAATTGAATAAAAGCTAAAATTTGCACATAGGTTCAAAATGTATTAAAATCATATAATTAAGCCGAATATGACAGTTGAGCGACCGTGCTAGAACCACGGAACCTAGGAATGCCTAACACCTTCTCCCGGGTTAACAGAATTCCTTACTCGGATTTCTGGTGCGCGGAATGTTAAACGGTGTCATTCTTTTCCTCGATTTAGGATTCAACTGGTAAATTGGGACACCATAAATCTCCCAAGTGGCGACTCTGAATTCCAATAAAATGAATCCTGTTTTGGTTGTCCTTTAATTGATAAAACTCCCTTTATTCTGCTCCTTTCCGGGGGAGTAGGTAAAACAGGAGGTGTGACAGCTCTGGTGACTCTGCTGGGGACATTTAACCCAGAACCATTGGTTCAGGGTTAGAAATTCGAGCTTAGAATACTTGTCATATTTGGCTTTATTTATTATCTGGTTTTATTCACATGTTTGGACCTGATGTGCTAAATGCTACTTTTTACCGCTTGATATTGGTGAACTGTATATAAATTGTTACGAATCCTTCCTCTCTCTGAGTCTTCTACATCATGGAGAAGGGTGCACTTCGTGTGACTTCTCTTCTGTTTAGAGTGTTTTCCCATTTAGAATGAGGTTTGGATAAGTTGTTAAGCCGGCGGAGCTTCTATATCCCCGGTACGCTGCCCCCCCGGCTCGTGTTGTCTGCTCGGGTAAGCCAGATCTAGAACAATAAACCCAGGTTTTAAACCTAGAATAACAAATCCTCATGTCAGATCCCTAGTAGGAACGTTTGTTTGCATCATGTGCATTTGACTTAGGAGACTCAACATAAGTGTTGGGTCTGTCTAGGACAGGTGTACCCGAAATAAAAAAGACCATCCTAATTCATCTTACTGGCTACTTGTGCATTTATTTGCTTCAGACTTGCATACCAACCGACTTTTGAATATTGAAAAAAAAACAAGAAAAAGAATAAAGAGAGAAATAGCAGTGTAGAGGGTTAAGGGAGTTAATCACCTGTTTTAATACCAATGTCCAAATAGTACGTCAGTTTGATTCTTACCGGATGTGAGATATGTAGACAACCCCCATCAGGTCCAACTTTCCTTTTTGTAGAAATAGCCCCCAAACAACAAAAATTTTTAGTGTTGTCAGAAATAAGTTAGGTGATGCCATTCTTGTCTGAAATAAGCCAAATGTCCTCAAAAGGACGCCGGAAGACCATTTTTGCAAGAACAACCACCTTGAGTCATTTTTAACGGTCAGCAGACACAACCTTAAAATCTTCCTCCTTGAAGTGCTAAAAGGCCGTGTCTGCAAAACCAAGATGGGATTGGATTTTCCTTAAAAGTAATCTTTTTAAAAATGATCATTTTTTAGTCATTAAATCGCCTTAAATAAATGTGCAGGATAAGCACGATTGAAATTGAACCCTTTACAGTCTTTAAAGAGATCCCTCTGAAGCTCCATCTGTGGTGGAATGACTTAGGCGAGGGTAGTAGAGAGACGGTGGTGAAAGTTCTGGCGGTCTCGTGGGATTATTGAACATCAAGCCGAAGCAGGATATTATTGAAGCATTGATACCTTTTTGGGACTCGACTCACAATGTGTTCCGGTTCTCGGATTTTGAGCTCATGCCGACCTTAGAGGAGATTGCAGGTTATGCAGGCCTTAACGGAAACCTGAGGGGTCAATATCCTTTATCACCAAGGCCGGTATCTCCACACCGATTTTTGGATTTACTGAGTATTAGTCGTGATGTTCGGAATGAGGACTTATCTAAAGGATGTTGTACTCTCATGTTCTTGTATCAACATTATGGTAATCCTCGGGGTTTTGAAGAGCCAAATCTTGGGATAACCCACGCTGAAAATAGAAACAAATGGGAAGCAGGGTGAGTTTTGGCATTCATAACAGCATTCTTAGGGGTGGTGATCTGTCCGCGCAAAGATGACAAGATAGAAATAAACCTTGTAGGGATGGTCGATGTTGCGATCAAAAAGGCCAATAGCACTGTAGTTCCATTGATTTTGTCAGAAATCTACCGAGCTTTGACTGTCTGCCGGGAAGGAGGAAGATTTGTTCAAGGTTGCAATTTGCTACTTCAACTATGGATGTAAGAACACCTTTGTCATCAGGTGGGATATATGAATGCCGGTTTGTTCGGGCTAAAATGCATTGAAAAGTTTGACAAACGAGTAACGGGTATTGAATTTCCAGAAGGTACTGAAGTTTGGTCTAAACATCTAAGATCCTTATCGTCCGATAAAATTGAATGGGCATTTGGTTGGCTTCCCTTCACTGAAGCAGTATACATGTCGGTTGGAGAATGCTATATTCTCTTAATGGGCATCTGGAGCATCCAGCCATATGCTCCATATCGGGTGTTGCGACAATTATGAAGGTTCCAAGTCATCCCTAATAATGAAGACCTGAGCAAATAAGTCATTGAGTTAGGTCCCGAAGTTGCATTTCCAGAGGATAGAATTCGCAAGTTATGGAATGAATATAGATTTCTCGAGCCCAGAACCATGGTCTGAAATTTAGCTAGAGGCGAAGTGGATCTAAAGTATAATGTCTGGTTCGGGAAAAGATCCCAAATTCCCCAAAGACCTGCTAAGAGATCCCATGTCCAGCAATTCACTGATGACTCACGAGAACAATGGGGTTGACTGGCAAAAGAAGAAATTTACAGGGCCGAAATAAGCAAACTGGAAAGACAAGTGATTGACCTGCAATTTAAAAATGGTGTGCAAGCTGCTACAGGCGAGGGGGAAAAGAAAAGATTGACTCAAGAAAATGAGGCTCTCAAGGTTCAAATTCGGAAGTTGAAAATAATTGTCAGGAAGCCAGAAAGAAGTAGGGCTGACAAGAAACTCATGAATGAACTGAAAAGGAAAGCCCTTGAATGCCAAGAGAGCTTGGAAAGGCCTGAAGCTAGCTTGGCAAGGGTTCGAGCCAGATGGACAAAGGGCGCAACAGAGCGAGCACTTCATATGCAGCAGATGAAGAGGGACTATGATGGGAGTGTCAATATCCTGAGAGAACAAATAGTCACTCTTGAAGATAGGATATTCGGGCAAGCTAGAGATTTCAGAGCAGCTAGGAAACACTGCTATGACCTGATGACGCTAATGGAGGAACAAATGCATAAGTTTCAAGATCAACTCCTTCATAACTCTCGAGTGCTGGAATCCCGGGATCAACAGATAGGACGGTTGCTACAGGAAAAGAGCAGGATTAGAGAGGGGGTCAGAAACATCGCACACTACATTACCGCAAAATGCCGAGTATGCGAGGGCATGACCCGTACCACCTTTTTTGCAGCAGTAATGAATTTTGTCAAGAAAATAATGAACGACCTGGAGAGGCTCCAAAGGGATCTCGCACAAAAGCCCGCAGCAAGGCCGAATGAAGCGTCGCAGGCCCCAGGAAAATTTGAGGCATTAATGTATTCTTAATCTTTGTTTTGAGTATGTATTTTCATATTAAAGTTTGTGAGTTGGTTTCTTTTCAAAGTTTTCTTTGTTGTCCTTTCAAAATTTGTAACTTCTTCCAAGTGTTATGATAAAATCAGTTGTTTGTTTTTGAAAATATATGGCTACCTATTTTTACATAGGCCAGAACTATGCACGGTCTGATTCATGCATGGACATGATACGTAGGCAATCCACATAAGATTCGACCACCGCTAAAAAAAGAAAAGAAAAAGAAAATGAAAATAAATAAAATAAAAGCGGAGCACAACTGTTAAAGGCCGGAATGACGCATGCAATCGAAGCAAATGGCATGGTAGAAATGGTTAAACTGCCTAGGTGCATTGCATCCCAACGTGCAATTACCTATTTGTTAAACTCTAAAAACTAACAAGTTTGTTGTTTGTCCAGAAATTTCAAGTAGTTAGTTTACTTAGAGCGTACTGGCACAACACCACTATCAGACTAGATCAAAGGGACCGATACCGGTGATCATGTCTAGCCCCGATAGAGAAGGAAACACTGGGGTAGAAGAGGTAGACATGCAAGCGATGAAAGATGAGGTGTACAAATTGAAACAACAAATGGCTGAGATGTACCAAGCTTGGACAAGTGGTCAGCCAGCACCATCCTATCCTGATAACCCCATTTTTCTCCCAATACCCGCCCAATCTCCAGAACAGCTTATTTCTGATTCATCACCCAACTTTCCTACATATCAGCAGCCCCAGGCAACCACATCCTGGACACCCTAAGTGCCAAAAACAAATCCATATCCTTCACCACCAATTACCCCTATTTTCGTGGCACCTCCACCGGCCGCACTCCACAGGTCTTCCAGCGAGCCTGTATTCCAAACTCAGGATCATCAATATTACCCTCCCGAACCCACCTTCAAAGCACCTGAACCGTACCCTTACCCTCTTCAGCTTGACAACCCGACAGAACCCGAAAATCAAAACAAGAATCTAGAGCAGGAAGAAATATTTCAAAAAGTAAAGAGCCGAGAGCAATCTTTCCGGAATATGCAGGGTTTGGGCGGCCAAGTCAGCGTGGCATATAAGGATTTATGTTTGTTTCCAGATGTTTAGCTGCCAGCCGGGTTCAAGATGCCTAAGTTCGATCTGTACGATGGTCATGGTGATCTAGTGGCACATTTGCGAGGATTTTGCAGCAAGATGAGAGGGGCGGGCGGAAAGGATGAGTTGCTGATGGCGTACTTCAGCCAGAGTTTAAGTGGGTCTGCACTAGAGTGGTATACATGCCAGGACCATGGTAGGTAGTACACTTGGGATGACTTGGCATAAGCATTTGCCAGCCACTTCTAGTACAATCTACAAATCATTCCAGATCGCCTATCGTTGATAAAATTGGAGAAAAAACCCGGGGAGAGCTTCAGGGAATATGGTTTCCGTTGGAGTGAACAAGCTTCGAGGTTCTACCCTCCAATGAAAGAAGGAGAGATGGTTGACTACTTTTTGCAAGCTTTAGAGCCAACCTATTTTGGTCACTTGGTGACGGCAATTGGAAAATATTTCAACGAGGTTGTGAAAATGGGTGGCATGATCGAGGAAGGACTCAAGTCCAACAAAATCATGAGTTGATCAGAAATCAAAGCAACCACTCAAGCTATCCAGAGCGGCACTGGGGGTGTGCTCGGGAAGAAGAAGAAAGAAGATGTTGCAACAGTTGAGTCCAGAGCTTGGTTCGGATCCAGAGGCCCCTCACCCTACTATAACCAACCCCGACCCCACCAACAAAATTACTCCCATACTTCATATGGCCATCCACAACATTACTACCCACCACCAGATCCTCACTTTTCCATCCACCATGCTCAGGCATATGTTCAACCTCCCGTCCACGCACCATGGCGTGCACCGACCCCACAAAATAACTACCCACCTCCAAGAGCATATAGAAACCCCTCTGGTACAGGTTTTCATCCAAACCAAGCCTTCAAGAATGAGAGGGTACAAAAGCAAAAGATTTTCACTCCACTAGGAGAGTCTTACACCAGTTTGTTCCACCGACTGAGGCAGCTAGGATTGTTGAATCCGGTCGAGGCTAAGCTGCCAAACCCCCTTCGAGAATTCTTGATCACTCGGTATGTTGTGAATATTGTTCGGGAGCCCCTGGAGATGACACTGAGAAATGCTGGAGGTTGAAAACAGCTATTCAGGAGTTTATTAACACTCGTCGAATCGAGGTGCAAACCCCGGAAGGACCCAACATCAACTAGAATCCACTCCCAGCCCATCACGAGACCAATATGATTGAGCTGGTGCAGACAGAAGGAGGGTCTAAAAAACCCTCTCAAACCGTAATAATGATCAGGTCAAATGAAGGCAGGCCAACAAAACAGTCAACTAGCAATAATCCATTGGTCCGTGAGAAGGAAACAAACAGTAAACCAGTGGTGGTGGTTCAGAAGGAGTCTTCAAGCAAAGTAACGATAAAACGGGGAGAGGCAAAGGTGGTTATACCAGGAGCAATAAGCAGACCCGTTCTAATTGTGGAAGGTGCTTGCATAGACCCAGTCATCATCAAGCCAGTAGTCCAATTGCCGATGGTTGACAGCAAAGCCATCCCACAGAATTATGACCGGGTAACAGTGACCTATAAGGGAAAGGAGGTCAAGGAAGAAGTTTGTGAGGTCCAAGGGCTAACTCGCTCGGGAAGGTGTTTTGCTCCCGCGGAATTGAGAAAGGCCAACCTAGCGGCAGTAAAGAAGCCAGTGACCGAAGAAGAAGCAAAATAGTTCTTTAATAAAATGAAGTTGCAGGATTATTCCATCATAGAGCAGCTAAAGAAGATGCCGGCTCAAACCTCATTGCTTTCATTATTGATCCATTCTGATGAACATCGGTAGACGTTTATGAAAATCCTGAATGAGGCCCATGTACCTGACAAGATCTCACTCAATCACTTGGAAAAGATCGCAAATAGGATATTTGAGGTAAACAGGGTTACCTTTGCCGATGATGAGCTACCCGAAGAAGGTACCGAGCATAATAGGGCCCTCTATCTTACAGTTAAATGCGAAAAATCTGTGGTTACCCGAGCTTTGGTTGACAACGGGTCTAGTGTGAACATTTTTCCTCTCTCTACATTAAACAAACTGAAAGTGGATAGCGACAGAATCTGCAAGAACATCGTTTGCATTCGGGGATTCGACGGCAGGGGTAAAGAATCGGTCGGTGATATAGTGCTGGAACTGACGATTGGGCCTGTGGAATTCACCATGGAATTCCAAGTGTTAGATATGGCAGTCTCTTACAACCTTTTGTTGGGACGACCCTGGATTCATGCTGCAAAGGCGGTTCCGTCTACCCTGTATCAAGTGGTTAAGTTTGAGTGGCACCGTCAAGAGATTGCGGTTCATGGTGAGGACAATCTGCGCTCCCAGAGCAACACCATTGTGCCCTTTGTTGAGGTAGAGGATGGAATCGGGCCATGGGTATACCAAGTTTGTGACACAGTATCGGTCGAAATTTTTTTGGAGGTGGAACATATTTCGAATGCAAAGATAACCTCCGCATACGTCATGATAGCATGTGAAATGTTAGGAAACGACTTTGTGCCCGGTAAAGGCTTGGGTGCATCTCTTCAAGGTATTGTACAGCCGGTATCCTTACTGAAAAATGTGGGAACCTTCGGTTTGGGGTTTAAACCTACAGCTGCAGACATCCGAAGAGCTAAGAAGATGAAGCAAAAGGCATGGGTCCTTCCAAAGCCAATCCCGCGCCTGTCCAGATCTTTTGTCAGGCCGGGTATTAGAAAGCAGCTGGCCTCAAAATTTCCTGGGTCATTGATTGGTGCGGATGGAGATTTGGATAAAAGGTTCAAAAGTTTATTTGCCGAGATTAACATGGTAGAAGCCGAGGAGTGGTCCAGCAAGGCAGATGTGCAGTTCGTGGGACCAAAGGCAAAGATCAATAATTGGAGGGCTACTCCTCTTCCCACTCGGAGGGAGTCTTGGTAGTTGGCTATGATTTTCCTTCCTGTTTGTCTGATTATTCCAAGGTTGTAATCCATATTTCTTTTATTTTGAGTTCGTCAAAGAGTGCAAAACCTTGTTATCCCGTACTTTAATAAAATGAAAGTTTTTTCTTCATTCCTTATTTTTATTTTATTTTAATCTTATTTTTCTTCTTTTCTTTTCTGTACAGTTCCCTTTATACTGGTCCTAATGACATGGCATGCATAAGGAATCCTCAGCCCAGTTTAGAAAATCAATCTGACTCCAAAATGATAGTACAAGAAATAGATCATGAGTCAGAATACGATGAGGATGAAGCCTTCGAAGAGATTAGTAGGGAACTAAGTCAATTCGAAAAAAACCCAAGCACAACTTAAACGATACAGAAGCCGTCAATCTAGGGGACGCAGATAACATCAGGGAAACTAAAATAAGTGTCCATATTGAACCAAATATCAGGGAAGAATTAATCAAAACACTTATTGAATTCAAAGACGTTTTTGCATGGTCATATGACGACATGCCGGGTTTGAGCACCAATTTAGTGGTTCACAAATTCCCACTGACCTGGCATTCCCTCCCGTCAAGCAAAAATTGAGAAAATTCAAAACTGATATGAGTGTGAAGATTAAGGAAGAGATAACCAAATAGCTGGATGCAAAGGTTATTCGGGTCACTCGATATCCTGATTGGTTGGCTAATGTGGTGTCAGTGCCGAAGAAGGACGGAAAAATCAGGGTGTGCGTTTATTATTGCAATCTAAACAAAGCTAGCCCAAAGGACAA
The DNA here is from genome assembly GCA_026770625.1 of Nicotiana glauca. NCBI lineage: Eukaryota > Viridiplantae > Streptophyta > Magnoliopsida > Solanales > Solanaceae > Nicotiana > Nicotiana glauca. Next base: position 74,229 of record MU670191.1, on the reverse strand, counting down.
CTTTCCATTACCCAACATCCACATTTTAATCAATAATTGTGCCAAACGTGAAATCGAATCTTTTATGGATTGTTATGCTGGGTATCATCAGATTTTGATGGATGAAGAAGATGAAGAGAAGACGACATTCATCACGCCATGGGGAACTTATTGCTACAGAGTAATGCCATTTGTTCTAAAGAACGCGGGGGAAACATACATGCGAGCAATGACTACTATATTCCATGATATGATCTATAAAGAGAATGAGGTGTACGTGGATGATGTGATCATTAAGTCAAAGCAGTAGATCGACCACATCACAGATTTGAGGAAGTTCTTTTAGAGGCTTCGTAGGTACGACCTCAAACTCAACCCTGCCAAGTGTGCATTTGGGTTTCCATCTGGAAAACTATTGGGATTCATAGTCAGTCGGCAAGGTATTGAGTTGGATCCATCAAAGATCAAGTCCATCCAGGATTTACCACCTCCGAAGAGCAAAACCGAAGTAATGAGTATGTTGTTAAGGTTGAACTATATCAGCATGTTTATTGCTCAACTCACAACAACTTGTGAACCCATTTTCAAGCTACTGAAGAAGGATGTTGTGGTCGAATGGACTGAAGAATGTCAAGAAGCGTTCGATAAGATAAAGGGCTATTTTTCAAATCCACCTGTGTTGGTACCACCGGAACCAGAGAGACCATTGATTCTTTATTCAACGGTCCTGGAAAATTCACTTGGATGCGTACTGGGGAAGCACGACATCACCTGCAGGAAAGAGTAAGCCATCTATTATCTCAACAAGAAGTTTACGGCTTATGAGGTTAAGTACACTCATCTTGAGAGGACATGTTGCGCCCTGAATTGGGTGGCACAGAAATTGAAACATTATCTGTCATCCTATACTACTTACCTCATTTCACGCTTTGATCCGTTGAAGTATATTTTTCAAAAGCCTATGCCCACAGAGAGACTGGCGAAGTGGCAAATATTACTCATGGAGTTTGACATCGTTTATGTGACGAGGACTGCAATGAAAGCCCAAGCGCTAGCTGATCACTTGGCTGAGAATCCAGTTGATGAAGAATACGAGCCATTGAGGACGTATTTTCTTGATGAAGAAGTGATGCATATCGACGAGCTAGAACTGACTGAAGAACCGAGATGGAAACTTTTCTTTGATGGGGCGGCAAATATTAAAGGAGTTGGAATAGGAGCTGTACTTATTTCTGAAACAGGGCACCATTACCCTGTTTCGGCTCAGCTTCATTTCTATTGTACCAATAATATGGCTGAATATGAGTCATTTATTTTGGGTTTACCATTAGCTACGGACATGGATGTTCAGGACGTTTTGGTCTTAGGGGACTCGGACCTCCTGGTACATCAAATTCAAGGAGAATGGGAAACACGGGATTTGAAGCTCATACCGTATCGACAATGTTTGCATGATCTTTGTCAACAGTTTCGATCAGTGGAATTTAGGCATATCCCAAGAGTCCATAATGAGGTTGCCGATGCTTTGGCTACCTTGGCAGCAATGTTACACCATCCAGACAAAATTCATGTTGATCCATTGCATATCCAAGTTCGTGATCAGCATGCTTACTGTAACATGATAGCGGAAGATCTTGATGGTGAACCATGTTTCCATAATGTCAAGGAATAGATCAGGATGAGAGTGTACCCGGTGCAAGCCACAGGAGATCAAAAGAGAGCTATTCGACAGCTGGCAAGTGGATTTTTCCTCAGTGGGGGAGTGTTGTATAAAAGAACACCCGACCTTGGTTTGTTAAGGTGCATAGATGCTAAACAAGACATGTCAGTCATGTCAGAAGTACATTCTGGAGTTTTCGGACCACACATGAGCGGATATGTATTGGCAAAGAAGATCCTTCGGGCAGGGTATTTTTGGCTCACCATGGAGCGAGATAGTATTAACTTTGTGTGCAAATGTCATCAATGCCAGATACATGGGGATTTGATTCATTATCCACCATCGGAATTGCACACGATGTCATTACCATGGCCCTTCGTTGCTTGGGGCATGAATGTCATTAGACCCATTGATCCAGCAACATCCAACGGGCACAGGTTCATTTTGGTGGCCATTGATTACTTTACCAAATGGGTTGAGTCTAAAACTTTCAAGTCAGTAACCAAGAAAGTAGTGGTCGATTTTGTTCATTCCAACATCATCTGTCGATTTGGAATCCCAAAGGTAATCATCACAGATAATGGTGCTAATCTTAACAGCAGTTTGATAAAAGAAGTATGTCAACAGTTTAAGATTACGCATCGCAATTCCACCCCATATCATCCTAAGGCGAATGGAGCAGTTGAAGTAGCCAACAAAAACATAAAGAAAATACTGAGGAAAATAGTAGAAAGTTCCAGGCAATGGCGTGAGAAGTTACCATTTGCGTTGTTGGGTTATCACACTATTGTTCGTACTTCGGTAGGTGCAACTCCTTATTTGTTGGTGTATGGCACTGAAGCAGTGATTCCTGCGGAAGTTGAAATCCCGTCCCTTCGGATTGTCGCCGAGGCTGAGATCGACGATGATGAGTGGGTAAAAACCCATTTGGAGCAGTTGAGTTTAATTGATAAAAAAGATTGGCAGCAGTATGTCACGGCCAATTGTATCAAAAGAGGATGGCAATGGCATACAACAAGAAGGTGCGTCCAAGGAAGTTTGAAGTAGGGCAGCAAGTGTTGAAAGGATTCTTCCATATCAAGCTGAAGCAAAAGGCAAGTTCGCCCCGAACTGGCAAGGGTCGTTCATTGTAACCACAGTATTGTCCAATGGCGCTTTATGTTTAACAGATATTGAAGGAAGATGCATAGATATGTATATCAATTCTGATGCAGTCAAGAGATATTATGTATGATTTCTTTAGTATAATCATTGATTGTTTGTACTTGGCATCGTCTCGAAGGTTGAAATGACGAAGGCAATTTATTCTGCTATCTAAACACTTTACCCTTTTGTTCACCCTTTTGAGCCTTATTTATTTTATTTTATATCACTCCTTTGGAATCAATAACCAGAAAGGAAAAGAAATAGAAGAAAGGAAAGAAAAAGGAAAGAGTACAGAAAAGAAAAACAGAAAAAGGAAATAATAATAACAAATGAAAAGAAAAATGAAACAACAAGGAATTAGCATGAACTACGTTTTACATGATTCCTTTTAAGGATACGTAGGCAGCTTCACGGCTCGGTCATAGGGAAATAAAACTCGAAAGATCCCCAAGCAAGAAAATTGGGGCAGAAGTTATGTTTGTAGTGAGAAAGTTGGTTCCAAAAATTGTAATCCTAACCCGTTGGATTTGGTTTGAACACTTTGATACCCTTTTCTTTCCAAACCTATCCAAGAATCCATATTAACATCCAAAGAAAGACCTCCCGATCAGTCTTCGAAAAGTGCCAAGTCAAGCAAGTAAAGACAATTCATACCAGGGGAAATACTCCGGTTTTGAGCAAGAAAAATGAAAAATGAGAGAGTCTTATTAGTGAAAACCCGCAAGGGCACTGTAGGGCGATGTAAGCTGAGAGAAGTCCAAAAAATGAGAGAGTCTTATTAGTGAAAACCCGCAAGGGCACCGTAAGGTGATGTAAGCTGAGAGAAGTCCAAAAAAAATGAGAGAGTCTTATGGGTGAAAACCTTCACAGGCACCATGAGGCGACAAAGAATTGAGAAAGGGACAAATGAAGTGAGGTTGACGGCAAAAGATCCATCAAGGCATCAAGTTGAACGAAGATGGGGATTCGACAAAAAGAGTTGGTTGAGGAAAACCTTGAGGCACAAAGTAAGACAATTGGGAAATTGATCGATTGAATAGGCTGGGTTGATTAATCCAAAATGCACAACAGGATCATTGGGGTCAGTTATCCTGTTCAGATAAGTCTTTTTCTTTCTCAAACAATCTTCTAAAGGAAGATCTTCTCCTTTATTTTCTTCATATTTTGAAGTCATCGTATTCCATTTCTTTTGGCTAAGACTTTTCCAATAATAGTTTGTTTTTAACAAATAAGAAAGATTTTCAGAGTTTACTACCAGATTCAAATGTGGAGCAAAGCAAAGTGGGGCTAGGATATGACGAAAGAAGGCGATAGGACGTAAGAGGCATTATTGATAAATCAAATGATAGAGTGATGGAGATTCTGTGAAAATATGGGATCGGATAAAAATACAAAAGGGAAGGCAACCGTTGGAAAGTTTCAGATAAGAAAGCTAGAAGTGGAAAGCAAAAATTGGAAAGTTTGTGGATAAGGAAGTAGTCGGAGTATCGGAAAGTCTCGACCAGATTCAGAGCAGTCAGCCAAAACAGAGTATGGAAAGAAGAAAGGGGAAAACCACCCCCAGCAAGAGTATCACAACCAGCAACACATTTTAAACTGACAAGATTTTTCTTTGATTGAAACAGGGGCAGAAAATCTCGGTTGTTTCGGAGAAACATGCCACAAGGAAAAGTAAGCATCGGACAAGTTTGTTTAACTAAATCCTCAGGACCCTCCTGGAAAATGGGACTTGTTTTAAAATAAGCACAAGAAGCAAATTTTAACACAAAATTACTCAAAGAAAACACCATCATTTTCCACTTTTTTCCCCAAGAAGAAACACCATCTTTTTCCACTTTTTTACCCCAATTTGAATTGGAATGTTTTCAGGACCCTCCTGAACAATGGGGCTAAGCTTTAAGATTTCCGGTAGTAACAAGAATTATGATAAGGAATGTTGTGAGGAAGTTTAATTTAAACATGGAAGTTGTCACGCCTAAGGTAAGAGTTGAAAAGCTTCAGGACCCTCCTAGATAATGGGATATAACATAAGATTATTTTGAAAAAAAAAGAGAGAAAGGAAAAACAAGAGGCTCAGTGGTATGAAAATATAATGGAGTATTAAACAGATGCGATTTACCAGAAGTTTTCAGGACCCACCTGGATAATGGGGTATAACTTTTTAAAGTGTCATTATTCAATTGCCACTCACTGTTACACCCAGTTATCAAACTAAGGAAGAAAGGTTTCTTTGTTTTGTTCATTATTGTAGAAGTCAGGAGCCCGCCTAAAGAACGAAGGCATACATTTAAATTTTGAAGTCAGGAGCCCGCCTGGAGAACAGAGGCGTACCTTTCAAGTTTCGGAAGTCAGGACCCTGCCTGAAGAACAGAGGGAGTATATTTCAAATTCTAGTTTTCAAGTTTTATTAATATTCGATAAAATGATATGCGCCAGCTACTGAACTGGGGCAGAAAAATTTCTTTGTTTTGGCCATTTTTAGAAGTCAGGAGCCCGCCTGGAGAACGGAGGCGTACCTTTTAAATTTTAGCAGTCAGGAGCCTGCCTGGAGAACGGAGGCGTACCTTTTAAATTTTAGCAGTCAAGAACCCGCCTGAAGAACACAGGCGTACCTTTCAAGTTGTTGAAGTCAGGACCCCGCCTGAAAAATAGAGGGAGTATAATTCAAATTTTAGCTTCCGAATTCTTAATAATATTTGGTAATATGATGCCCAGTCACCAAATTGGGGCAGAAAAGTTTCTTTGTTTTGATTGTTGAAGTCAGGAGCCCGCCTGGAGAATAGAGAAATACATTTCAAGTTTTGAAGTCAGGAGCCCGACTGGAGAACAAAGGTGTATCTTTTAAAGTTTTGAAGTCAGGAGCCCGCCTGGAGATCAGAGGTGTATTTTTTAAAGTTTTGAAGTTAGGAGCCCGCCTGGATAACAGAGGTGTATCTTTCTATTTTGAAGTCAAGAGCCCGCCTGGAGAACAGAGGAATACGATTCAAGTTGAAGTCAGGAGCCCGCCTGGAGAACAGAGGAATACATTTCAAGTCAAGAAGTCAGGAGCCCGCCTGGAGAACAGAGGTGCATCTTTCAAGTATTGAAGTCAGGAGCCCGCCTAGAGAATAGAGGTGTTTCTCTTTAAGATGTTGAAGTTAGGGGCCCGCCTGGAGAACAAAGATGTATCTTTTTAAGTTGTTAAAGTCAGGAGCCCGCCTGGAGAATATAGGTGTACCTGTCAAGATCGAGAAGTCAGGAACCCGCCTGGAGAACAGAGGAAGACGACAATGATCAAGAGAAAGCGTTTAAAAGAGCATCAGTCAGGTATTCGTCTGAAGAAAGGAAGAACATATCAAGAAGACGATGAAAGACAACAACGAAAGAATTGTTGCAAGGAAATACAAGGCGACAAGGCAACAACGGTCGCGGAGCAAGTTTGAGAATAAGTCTTTGTAATTCATAAGCCATAGCTTAGCCTAGCTTCTTTATTTTACTTTTAGCATGGTGTAATAAGGGGGTCAGCAAGTAGCAGCAACAGTAAACACAGCTTCATGGTAGTCCCACCTACCAAAATTTTCCAAACTATATTGACCTGATTCCTTTTTAGCCAAGGATATGTAGGAAACCTTTGAAGCAGAGGTTCGGTCACAATATTGCAAAAAAAATGCTTCACACGGAGGATTCAAAGGGGTAAAAATCGCTCGTATCTGCTCACTTTATCTTTGCACGAAAACTCTTCGTGTTTAGGAGCAAAGAGGGGCACCTGTAAGCACGTGATTTTTGCCTCACAAGAATTACTCCCACAAAAATCAAAACAAAAATGTTTGTTTTATTGTGTGCATTTTTGTGAATTTTCATGGTATTTTCTATCATTATTTTCCTGTGTCCGTGCATGTTTATGTGTTTAAATAAATAAATAAAAAATATAATAGGTTGCATTGGCATTCTTAGGATTTAATTTTACAATTCTTGAGTTAAGTATTAAATTAATTGTTTTACAAAAATATGAAAAAAAACAAAATAAATAACGTACTTCGCATTTTAGTGTTAAATGTCAAAATTATATAATTTTCTTTTTACCTGGTATTTAATTATATTTGTGATAATTACTACTTAGAGTTAATTAGGTATTTAGGATAATTTGGTCAAGGATTAATTTAGGTTTGTATTTTGTTTTTAATTAGAATTTCAGAAAATAATAGAAAAGAAAAAAAATTAAATAGAAGAGGAAATTTGGGCAAAATCCCCAGCCCAATCCAAAAATCAGCCAAATCCACACCCAAAATCGGCCCAAGCCTGTCCCCAATCTAACCCGTCCCTACACCCCACCAAACGACGTCGTTTGGTTCCATTTGATCCAAGCCATTGCATTAAATCGATCCAACGGTCGAAATATCGCCCCATAACCCGTTAAACCCGACCCACAAACCGTTCTAACACCCACTAAACCAAACGACCCCGTTTTGTCTTAATGAATTAATCCGAGCCGTTGGATTCCAATTATCCAACGGCCCAAATTAATTCGTGAGTTTAATATGCCCAAACACCCTCACCCCACCCAGGCCAAACCCCTACCTCCTCGTCTCTCTTCAGAGTCCAAATCCAACACCACCATGAACCACCGCTGACCGCCCGCCGGAAATCGCCCACGGCGGCGGTCAGCCACCAATCGCCACCAAAATTACACCCCAAACTCCCCTCAACCTCCCCATCACCGATCCACGGTTAGTTTTCTTCAAATCCCCGCCTAACTTCTCGAATAATCGAAACATTATCCGCCACCTCCACCGTATACGGCGGTGCCACCGTATACGGCGGTGCCACCGTAAATGGCCTCCATCTTAACACCAAACACTCCCCTCGACCTCCTCTTCCCAGATATCCAAACCCCTTCCCTCAAATATGGCTAGAAGCCGTCAAATATCGATTCAAAAACATGAACCCTAGCACCGCCACAAGATTCCCCGATGGCGACGCTGCCTCCAAACCACCTTAAACCAACACTCGATGATCTCCTTGACCCCCTCATCCCTAATACACCATTAGTTTCCCTCGAATCCTTCCCAAACCATTCAAATACTGAGTCAGAGTTTGAACCAAATGTTCAAGTCAACGAGGTTTCAAAGGTTTGGAGTTGGAATCGACTTCAGTCGTGTGCTCTCAGTTGAGAACACACGATTGAAGTTTATTCCGGCCACAAATTCAGGGATTCGTCGAGTCTTTGTGTCAAGAACAATGTCCGTTAGTTTTGAGGTAAGTTCGATTTTATTTTTCTTTTGTTTTGATATTTATTTGCCTCTGTTTCTTCTCTTTTTCCTTTCTTTCTGAAACAGATTAGTTAAAATATGAATTAGTTGGTAATTGAAATTATTAACTGTCTGTTTGATTTTAGTTCCTCCTTTATGTGTTGTTAGTCAATCTTAGGAATAGTTTTAAAATTCTGAACCCTTTAAATGTGGCCTGTGTTCTGATTTTGATAGAAAATATTAAGCTTGAATTAGCTTAATCTTTAGAATTTGAATCCCTAATTAGATGCTTGGATGAAAAGCCCAGATTTGATTTGAATTAGGTTCATTCAAGACTCGTTAACTTGGGTCAATTGGACCCAGGGTCTGTCTGGACTTGGGATATTGAAACAGGGGATTTCAGGGGGTATTTTGGGGAGTTAGAATACTTAAATAATTGATTAAGGGTTGCTGATTACTTAAAGGATGTTAGTTGATAGTGGTCCACTAACTAATTTTTTAATAACGGAAAAGGTCCAAATAACCCCATGAACTTTATGATAAGGTCTATATATAACCCTCGTTAAAAGTTTGGCCCATATCCAACCTTGCCGTTATACTATTGACCCGGATACCCCCCTAGACTTTAAATAGAGCCAAATACCCGCTGGACTTTACGATAAGGTCTATATATAACCCTCGTTTTTTTAACAAAATATATTTGTAAAAACTAAAAATATTTTGTTGAAAACAATTTCTTTAGTTCTTAAAAAACGAAAATATTTTGTTAAAAAATGATTTTTTTTTTCTGTTTTTACAAAAAAATACAGTTTTTACAAATTTATTTTTCCAGTTTTTACAAAAAAAATCTTTAAAAAAACTAAAAAATGAAGAAAAAAAATATTTTTCAAAAGAGAAAATAATTTGTTGAAAATGTTTTATTCAGTTTTTAAAAAACAAAAATATTTTGTTAAAAACTGAAAATGTTCTAATTCCTCTGTTTTTACATTTTTTTTTACAGTTTTTACAAAAAAATATTTTGTTAAAAAAATGATTTTGCAATTTTTTTTTAAAGTTTCACAAAAATAAATTTCTTTTTCTTTTGGAAATGTTCTAATTTCTTTTTGTAAAACTTAAAAAAATTGCAAAAATCATTTTTTTAACAAAATATTTTTTTTGTAAAAACATATTTGTAAAAACTGAAAAAATGTAAAAACATAGGAATTAGAACATTTTCAGTTTTTAAAAAAATATTTTTGTTTTTTAAAAACTGAATAAAATATTTTCAAAAAATTATTTTCAATTTTGAAAAATGTTTTTTCCCTTTATTCTTTAGTTTTTTTAAAGAGTTTTTTTTGTAAAAACTAGAAAAACAAATTTGTAAAAACTATTTTTTTGTTGTTAAAACAAGAAATTTTTTTCGTTTTTAACAAAGTATTTTCCCTTTTTAAGAACTGAAGAAATTATTTTGAACAAATAATTTTTCAGTTTTTACAAAAAAAAATATTTTGTTAAAAAAATAAGGGTTATATATAGACCTTATCGTAAAGTCCAGGGGGTATTCGGGCCAATAGTGTAACGACAAGATTGGATATGGGTCAAACTTTTAACGAGGGTTATATATAGACCTTATCGTAAAGTTCGGGGAGGGGGGGGGTATTTGGACCTTTTCCGGTTTAATAATAACACTAGGTTAGTGTAGCACTAATTTAGCTAGTGATGAATTAAAGAAGTGAAAAGTATAATTGGTAGTGGTAAATGCACTAATTTGAGTGCTTATAAATAAGCTGGAAATCAGATATAAAAGGGGGATGGAATAGACAGAAAGGGGGATCAGTTTTTTGGAAATTAAACACACACAATCTAGAAAAAAGAAAAGCTGGACAGACTTTAAACACTCTGAAAAATTTGAGAGAGTCTTGAAGTATTCTGAAAATTGAGAGAACATGGAGAGATTTTGAAAAGATTAAGAAATACAGAATTAGAGATTAGGAAAGATACAGAAAGGAAAGAACTGAAAATAAAAGTTACTGTTCTATTGGAAAAAAATTCTGCAACTCTTAAGATTTTCACTCAGAAATAATTCTTGAACAATTGAGAGTTAAAATAAGCTGAAATTCTGTTTAGCATTCAAGGGTTTGGACTCAGGTTTTGGTTGTAATTTGATCTTGAGCTTTATGTGCTACTGTTGTGGATTCAAACATGTCTTAAAGTGATCATTTCTGGGTTGTTTTTGCTGCTAAATACTTTCATGTTGATGCTCTATTGCTGATCTTCCATTTTTCTATTGATTTCTTTTCAAAATTCCAGGTACTCCTTTGGTCACAATTGATCTGTGAGGAATCAATGTATGACTGAACTAGAAAATGAATGATGAAATGCTATTTGATTTACCCGTTGAAATTTTCCTGTTTTATATTTTAGCATTTGTAAATAATAGGACTGTTTGGACTGATTGTAACTATACTGTTTTCAGCATATTATGAGTATTCTGTCTAGTAATGTTAGTTTAAATTTATTGCTTTAAGGCTGGTTGTCAGGTTAAATGTTAGTAGTGTTAGTATCATGTCACTGCTTCAAGGCTAGTTGTCATGACAAATGTTAGTAGTGTTAGTAGGTTAACTATGATTAAGAATTGTTATTAGTAGGTCTAACAAATATGCAAAAGGGTTCTGTGCCTCAGTTTCTTTTTCATTTCAGCAGTTTTGTTTTGCAATCAGAGGGCTAACGTTTCAGTATATAAAGTTTGCGAGTTTAATGCCTTAGTATAAACATTAATTAGTTTAGTTAAATCATTGAATTATATAAATGCTTGTATTAATTCGTTAGCTTAAACAGGATCTGAATGTAAAAATTTGAATTAAAATTAGCAGTTGTTTATTTGAATAGATCTAAATTATTCATTTTGTTACATAAATTACTAACCCAAGTTTTGAAATAATTTCAGTGGTGTGAAACCAAGTTGAGGCCCAGCGTTGGGCAGCCTTAAATAAGGCTGAATGAATTTTCATTCTTTTTGGGGCCATTTCTTAAGCCCAATGTGCTGAAGAACTTATTGAAGCCTTTGTTTTAAATTTGTAATGCAAGTTTTGGGCCTTTCAAGTTAAGTAGCAAATTTGAATTAAGAGGCCTTCAATAATGAAGATCCTCTTATTTAAATTTGGACATGATCTTGAGGCCCGAATTTCCTTGAATTCTTTTAATAGTAGTTAATGCATAATGCTAATTGACTAAATTTTGTAGAGACAATCCTCAATAGATAATATTAGTTCATCTTTAGGATACCCTTTTAAAATAAATTGAGGTGTGCCGAACCAAATAAAATTCACAATTTGCGTGGCCCTCTTTAATTATATCTTTAAAATCCTTAGAACTCTGGACGTGCCATTTAGCGATTTTCCATGGCCTCTCGTAAAGTTAACAACGCGTTAGTTGCTTTAGGTGTGTTCTTTAATAATTGTACCTTCTTAAACTCGGGTGTGCATTTCATGTGACCCAAATCCAAATCCCAAAATATTGAATAAGACGTGTTCCGGATTACGGGTACATTTCATGTGACGCGATCCAAGGACATATTTTAAACAGCGTTCATCATTCTTTAAAATTTGAATAAAAGCGGTTAAAAGCTACAATTTGCACATAGGTTCAAAATGCATTAAAATCAGATAATTAAGCCTAATATGACAGTTGAGCGACCGTGCTAGAACCACAGAACCCGAGAATGCCTAACACCTTCTTCCGGGTTAACAGAATTCCTTACTCGGATTTTTGGTGTGCGGACTGTTAAACAGAGTCATTCTTTTCGTCGATTCAGGATTCAACCGGTGACTTGGGACACCATAAATCTCCCAAGTGGCGACTCTGAATTCTAATAAAATGAATCCTGTTTCGATTGTCCTTTAATTGAAAAAACTCCCTTTACTCTGCTCCTTTCCGGGGGTGTAGGTAAAAAAGGAGGTGTGACACCCTTAGTATTATGCCTACGCTTTATCTTTGTTGTTTTGAGTCTAACTTTTTTCCTTTTTTGAAGGATGCGACACTCCATCGAGAAGAATTTTCCAAGTCTCGAACTGAGGTTGCTCGATATGAGGCCGAGCTCAAGAAGCTCGCAGAAGAGAGGGGTGGCCTTAAGCGCTTTTATGTTCAGAAAGAGGAGGAGATCAGGGATTGATCGGTTCCAACCCTGCACCACTATGGAGTGGTGAGAGTGGGTAAATGCAGCTTTTACCCGAATAGGTCGGGATCGAATCTACAGGGAGCTAGAAGTTGGAGTTTGTTTCCTATCCAAAGTAGCAATGTGCACTACTATTTATTGCACTTCCAATCATAGTTGGTCCTTTTGATTACTTCTAATATTATGCTAATAAGATGCTAAATTAAGATAAGAGTTATTGTTAAAGGGGTTTCTAATAGTTTAAAGAGGAACTAGGGAAGTGACCCACTGCTAGGTAGATATTTGACAGATTCTCAAGTCTAAGAAAAGGATGTTATGATGGGGATTACGATATAACTAATGCACGAACATTCTCACACTATAACTCTCGGTAGTTTGAGTGATTTTACCCAAATTGACTTTTTCAAGACCAGATGGGTATTACAATTGAGCAAGCAATTGAGGTTCAAGTCGGGTATTACTATCTCTAGGTTTAACCATTTAATTGGGGCTATCAATCTCTTGAATACGCCCCAATTCCTTGTTGAACCAATTTTCCTAGACTCAAGTTCTCTTTCTCAAGAAGAACCCAAGTCATTAAGGCACAAATTAGTGTTTGCAACCACTAATTCAATATGGAAAACATAAATTTTTCCAAATATCAAACACACATACACATTCAAGTCTTAAAACTTAAGACCCATCAAGTACCCACACTAGAGTTGAGCCACAACCTTAGCTAGTTGGTCTAGCTACTCATAATTAGGGAAGAAAAAAGAAATTAGATGAAGAAATAACCATAATAATTAATTACAAACTAAAATAATAGAGATTAAGTGTAATAGTAGCCCAAATTTACTCAAAAAGGACTAAAAGAGTCGTTCACATGCTCATCCCCAAGTCAGATTACAAAAGATGACCTAAAAATGTGAAATGAAAGTATTTATACTAGGCCGAATTTTCTGGACAAAAATATCCCCGCGGGGGTAGTGCGGTCCGAACAAAATTGGGTGCGGCTGCAGTGAGGCTTCTTGGCTTTACACTCTGCTCTCTGAACTTGGCCACCGTAGGCCGCATAAAATGCACCGCGACCGCGGTGGCTTCTGTTGCGGTCCGCATAAAAAGGACCGCAGACCGCATTGGCAATTAGCTCCAAATCCTCATTTCTCTGAACTCCTTCTTTGCGGACCGCACAATATCGAGTGCGGCCGCGGTGAGTCCAGTGAGGTCCGCACTAAATGCTTTGTGGCCGCACTGCTTGGGTTTCTGGAATCATCACTCTCTAAATCTCCTCACTGCAGTCGCTTTTGTGCGGTCCGCAATGGTCTTGTTTCAACTGTGCTTGGACTTGTCCTTGTACTTGAGCTGATTTTGTCTAGTTGTCACCTTTTTTATCAAACCCTGCAAACAAGTACGACATGTAAGCCTTTGGGACTATTTTATATATATTTTTACTCAAAACTCAAGTGAAAAGGAGTGTAAAATGAACTAGAATCCCTAGTTATCAACTCCCCCAAACTTAAGGTTTTGTTTGTCCTCAAGCAAACAAAATAAGACCCACATCCTAAAGAGTATATCCAAGAAAATTCAACTGACCTAAAGTGACCTCATCTAGCATCAATTGGGACTAACAATTGTCCTCAACTCAAATGGATCATTAACAACATTCACTCTTTTAAACACCATGGTTTTAGTGCGACACAAGAGCATCAAGGATTGACTCGACTCATCAAAGAAACTCTTTCTACTACTTTGGTCATTGTGGAACCCAAACTCATACATCCTTAATTTTCCCTAAGCAAACGTCACTTTTAGATTGTAGCACTCAAAACGAGGATAGTGGAAACATACTCATCTCTCTCAAAGAAAGGTCACAACTCCGGCTCTAAGTACCATAAGCTTGCCCCTTATGTAAGTCACCACTAATGTAAGCTTCATTCAACTTAAGATCATATAGGATTTTGTGGAATCATAGTGAATGCTTTTGGTTCAGGGTAGGAAATATTTGGTCTAAGTAGGTTCCATCTTCCCTTAAGCACTTAATTTGCTTTATTTTGGCATACCTTCTCTTGACTTTCTTTTGAGTCATTTACTTCTTTCTTCGGGGTTAGAGAGACACATTGTCACTCTTTCTTGTTCATTTCAAACCTTTTTCTCCTTTTAGGCTTTCCACGCCTTTAATCACTTTACTTTTATTCAGTCCCTTCATGTTTTTTATATTGCTCATTCTTTTTGAGTTTTTGATCTTCTATTTTTTTTATTGCCTTTCCTTTTCTTCATTTTGTATCTTTTACCACTTTGTTGCATGTGAGCATGTGGTTTTTGCCCTATATGAATTACTCCCATAGATTCAAGAAAATAAATTTCTCCCATTATTTGCAACTTTGTGGATTTTTGTAGCATTTTTGTTGATTGTTTGCATTTGTCTGCGCATGTTAATTTTGTTTAAATTATGAAAAATATAAAAATATGTTTCATTGGCATTTAGGATTTAATTTTATTTTTTTAGATTAATTAAAGTAAATTAGTATTTCATAAAATTGGAAAATTACCAAAATAACTACTTTTGCATTTTATTGTTTAATCTCAAATTTGGGTAGTTTTCTTTAAATTTAGTTTTTAATTGATCGTGTTAATTATTATTTAGAATTAATTAGTGTGTTTGATCGGTTAATTTAGTTTTAGTATTTAATTTGGGTTTTAATTTTAATTTTGGGAAAAAGAAAATATTTTTTTTAGGAAAATGAATTGAAAAGAAAAGGAAAAGATGTGAAGAAATCAGAATTTTGGGCCGAAATTTGGAATCTCTAGCCCAAACCAATTTTCCCCCTTTTTGAAACCCAGTTATACCCGCCAACCCAGGCCCAAACCCGCTCAATAAACCAGTCAACCCACCAACGATCCAAACGACCCTGTTTAGTTGTTGAACGACCCCGTTTCAATGACCTTTCATCTGGACTATTGATCTCAATTGATCAAACGGTCCGGAACTGGTTTGTCCTTAATATTTAAGTGTCTGAATCCCTCAACCCCCCATCTTTCTTTCACTCATCTCTCTCACCCCCCCTCTTTCAGAGATGCCCAAACCCTAGAGCCACCCTAGTTTTCCACCGCCTCGAGCCGGCGGCGCCACCCCCAAATCACCCCAAACTAACACTCCAGAATCCCCGTGATTCCCTCTTTCCCAATCTCAAACTCTTGTCCTTCGAATCTATCCTGAACTTCTCGAATATTGAATCTAAAGTTTGAACCCTAAAATCCCAAATCAAGATTTTGTTGGAGATTTAGATCTAATTTGACTTTATTCGTGAGTTCTTTATAAGAACACACGATTAATATCAGATTTGGCCAAAAATCAGAGGATTTGAAGACTCAGGCCCCATTCTTCATTGTCCGAACTTTGGTAGGTATTTTCCCTTTTTCCTTGGTTTAGTCTTTTCTTCATTTTTCTGCTTCTTCTCTTCTTTTTGATTCCACTTTATTTTTCTAGTTTCTCCGGGGGCATTTTTTTATGCGTGATAGTTTTAAATCATTTTTCGTTAATTAATGTATTTAGTCTATTTATTAGTTTAGTTTAGATTTGTTAAGTTAGTTAATTAGTTAATACGTTATTTAGTCTAGATTTTCTGATTTGTTGAAGCCATTTCAGTATACATGTTATCATGTGCTTACAGTTTGTTAATTGGGTAATTGTGTCATTTGGGCTTTGGTTTGGCTATGACACATTTGCACAAGAACATCCCATTCATTTTGGGGTTTAAGTAGATGGGAATTTTACCCATTTGGTTGCTTGAAAGTAAAAAAAAAAAAAGGGTATGAGGAGTATTCTAGGTAATTGGTGTAGGGAATATTTCAGTAACTAACCTAGGAAGATTCCAGGAAGAGGGGATAGGGGCTATTCTAAAATTCTGTTTTAAAATTAAGGGTACTTGAGCAAAAACCAAAATTGGAAAAGGTGTTAGGTGCAAAAATTGATTCCTTTAGGCTGCCCTATTACTGTCACGCCCCAAACTCGAGGAACATGACCGGCGCTCGACCGGGTATCCCCAGTCAAGCGGACCTGGGTGCCTTTCCTAACCCACGAGCTACCCCTTATTTTCCTTATTCAATATTCCAAGAACTAGCCATGTAATTAATTTAGATCACTTTTTTTTTCAAAACACACACACATAATAGTTAGTGGAATTACCAATTCGATGTTCAACAATTGAAACCTGAATATACATAGGCTTCTAACCCACATCCACTGTCTACGGAGCCTATAAAGATACAACGGGATAATACAGTACTTGCCGGTAACAAGGCTCCGGCTATACCTTACACAACAACAAAATAAAACTACGGAAACAAGCGGCCTGAGCCACGTAGGGCCCCGAGAGGAATGGGGCTCACCAAAATAACTGACGGAAGGCGAAGAGGGAGCTACGATTGGTGGGCTGGAATACCTGCTGTAGATCCACCTACAATCATAACACGAATGTAGTGCCCCCGGCAAAAGGGACGTCAGTACACTGGAATTGTACTGGTATGTATGAACAAACTTTGCGCCAAATAAACTCAAGCCATAGACAAGTAAGTAACAGTAACAGAAACAACAATCAAATCCATAAAGAAAGAACAATCAAGCCAAACAAGTTTTACAAACTCTCCCATTTCCCTTCCACATTTTCACATCAATAAATTTCACATTTTTGCTTATATTTTCATTTCAACAGTGATTTCGATCACTTTCCA